>JAMKCH010009556.1:0-110052 GCA_023653785.1 Ophioderma brevispina | reverse complement strand
GAAAGCATTCAAGTCAACGTAAACGCATTTATAGCTACATTAACTTTCAAAACATTCTTACTAATCGTATGATTCAAAGATATTCAATGTAATAGGTGAGTTGAATGTTACTGACTTTTGAGCGCCCGTGTTTTGAATACGAAGGAACACAAAAGTCTTTGCACTCTCTGTGAACATGAAAGGCCAGATTATCTTAGTTCGTTCATGAAACAGGTAAATCGGCCACACATTCTGCCTCCTCTCCCAACTAATCGACGCTGTCCAAAACTTTTCCTTCGGTGACACGATGGGTTGAATTTATTATAACATTAAATCTTGTTACCACCCCCCTAGTGAACTTCGCTCCGGTGCTCTAAAATGCTAAATACTTTCGTAAAAACCTTCTAGGTAATCGTTCTCTCATCCTTTCCGGTCATTTTAGCGAAAAAATTGTGAAGGTAGCACCTTCACCGGGGTTAGGGTATGCCGTCAAAGTCGAAGGGTAGGGGGAGGGGTAGTCAGGTAGCCATGGTCCAACTTATGGCCTGACCGTAAAATTGAGTATGGACACAATTTTTCTGCTGAAAATGATAGATAAGGGTGTGTAGAATAAGAATCTGCCGGGTGCCACCTGGGCATCCTTGAGCATTTTGAGAAATCCAAGATGGCGTCGCCATAAATGATAATTATCTATTCAACCCTATATTATCAAACTATGGAGTTACTAGATATACTATAGGACCCAATGAACAAATGCATGGCACTTGTAACATTGAGTCATACTCCAAATTCAAAAT
This sequence comes from Ophioderma brevispina, assembly GCA_023653785.1. Classification (NCBI taxonomy): domain Eukaryota; kingdom Metazoa; phylum Echinodermata; class Ophiuroidea; order Amphilepidida; family Ophiodermatidae; genus Ophioderma; species Ophioderma brevispina. Next base: position 109,276 of record JAMKCH010009556.1, on the reverse strand, counting down.
GGAAGCCAAATCTAATAATTTTAAAATACGCCATATAACAGTAAATGCATGCGATAAAAAAATAAACATGAAGTACTTAGATTATGTTGTTAGACACAATAAATGTATTTCTGATACTTTTAAAGTTGTAATATGACGTCAATCAATATGGCAGCCAAAAACGTGAATATCTTCAAAAAATACTTGACACAAATGTCTAAATATTACCTTCAAGTATAAATTATTGTGTCAAGGAAACAATTAGAAATGTACCTATGATCATAACCAAGTGATACCAGGTAATCCGGATAAATAAAAATGGGTCAAATTATAAATTGAGTGCAATATATGTGAAAAAATGTAATTCCTATGGTATTTTGGACAACTTTGCACCATATTAGTTTTATTTCGATTTTGGCGCATTTAAACTAGATTGAAATGTATATTTTACATTGGTTAGTATGTTTTACATTTCTAATATCATTGACACATTGATTTCGATTTGAAGGCTGTAATACTTGTAAAAGATGTTCACGTTTTGGCTGCCATATTGATTGACGTCAGGTTACAAATTTTAAAAGTATCAGGAAATACATTTAAATGTGTCTAGCAACATAACCTAAGTACTTCTGTCTATTTTTATCGCAGGTATTGCTGTTATAGGGCATTTTTAAAGTTATTGGATTTGGCTTCCATTTTGCAATTTGAAGTAGGACTTAATGTTACAAGTGCCATTACACTTGTTCATGGATCCTATAGTATATCTAGACCGATAGTTTGGTAATATAGGTTGAATAGATAATGATCATTTATGGACGGACGCCATTTGTATTGTTACCTCAAAATGCTCAAGGCTCCCAGGTGGCACCGGCCAGATTCTTATTCTACACCACCCTTATCGATCATTTTCAGCAGGAAAATTGTGTCCATACTCAATTTACGGTCAGGCCATAAGTTGGACTGGCACATGACCTACCCCTCCCCCCTTACCATTCGACTTTGACGGCATACCCTACCCCGGTGAAGGTGCTACCTTCACATTTTTTCGCTAAAATGACCGGAAAGGATGAGAGAATGAGAAAGATTACTAGACGGTGTTACGAAAGTATTTAGCATTTTAGAGCACCGGAACAAAGTTCACAAGGGGGGGGCGGTGGTAACCAAGATTTAATGTTATTAATAGATTCTACCATGTTTTTAACACGTGTTACTTAGACCAAGCTGATGTGATGCCAGTACTATTAAAATCGAAACATTGCCATCATTATACCCTCATTGTCTTCGTAAATCTGTTTGCCCGTTAGGGGGGGGAAGAAACACCAGATTACATTTAATCTATGAGGGCTGTCAAAGTACCAAAACTCACACAGATTACAAGAAAGTAGTATGAGTTACAGAGTGCGGTGGTTTGTGCCTCGGGATGCCCTGAGTGATAAGATAGTGATGACATGAAATTAACATTGATTATGTTAATCATTTTAGAAACTAATGTTTTGAGCTTATTTTACGGTTTTTCTTCTTCTCAACTTCTCGAAGCAATGTATATACTTATGTTAATAATTCTATAAGTGCATTGTATGATTTATTTAATAATACCACTTTTAATTTACAGTCGCGTGGGTTTGGAGTGCAACATGATGTTTGAAATAGTATATACAAAGAGAAAGTGAGAATGAGAGAGAGTGTGTGTTGTTGTGAGTGAGGGAGAGGAGCGGGGAAGGGAGAGAGAGCAAATGAGAAAGGGGGGAGAGCGTGTAGAGAAGTGAAAGCAAAGACGAGGGGAGGAAGAGAGTGAGAGGCGTGGGAAGTGAGAGTTTAGTTTTTCAATTGGTTTTTTTAAAACAATGATCAATTGAATATGCTTCATGATCCAATTTTCAAATAATCTAACCATGTTACTTCTGTAGATAGTTGTATCTTTAAAATATTTGTATGGAGGTGTACTGTATTAGTCGCTTACTAAGATTGAGTGTATAATTGACAGTATGGTTTTTGTTTGTTTGCTCGTATCAACAAGTCATTGGTAATGACGATAGGGGATTTACCTCACCATATCGTCAGTATGGTGACGATAAAACAAGCAGATCACTAAATTACGTGCTGTTTACCGAATGCCCACGGTCAATTTTGAATTGTAAGTCAGAGTTGAACTTCAGTTTAAGTGTATTGTCCACTGACGTCAACAGCACTATACACTATAATACATATGTAAAGGTATTCATTATCATAATTATAAAAATCCAAATTGACATAACACAAATTTAAGCTACGCCCACCACCCACACACCTCTAACACCCCCATAACCAGATATATAAGCTTCTATACAATCATCTACACACCACACTCTCTCTCTCTAAATGTAAACGAGAAGTAAACGAAAAACTCTTTTAAAACCAATCCAAAAATGAGTGGTTTGTACTAAAAAAGAGCGAATTCCCACACAAAAAGAGTGGACATCATCCCAAAAAAGAGTGGATTTCACTATTTTGTATTGTCCTCGTTTCACGCCTAAAAAAAAGTGTTGTCTTTCGTTGTTAACTCCTCAAAAGAGTGGGAACTCCACTCTTTGTGGAGTGATTTCACTCTTTGAGGAAGTTATTCACTCCTTTTCACTCCATTGATATACAATGGCCAAAAAGACCAATCTTTATACAGGTGAGTCTAAAATGGAGTGTTCCCCAAAATATTCCTGATTTTTTTGTAAACTGTGCAACGGTAGCTCTTAAAATTGTAAATACTTCAAAAGTTACATTGAAATAGCTTTCACAGGAATTTTGAATTTTCATTTGGTTCAGGCAATCAATATCTGCACTCTTTAAATAAAGGCCCTCAGATTTCCCTTTGTACAAGATTCTATGATGTGGTAATCTGAGCGAAATTCAAGTGGAGATACTAATGTGTTTGTATCTTAAAATATCTTGGATGAGGTCGTAATGTAGTAGTCCGTCTCTCTACATAAGATTGTCGTTTAAATTTATAATTGACAGTATGTTGACGATTTAAACAAGCAGAGGCAATAAAGTACTGCTGTTTACCGAATGCCACGGGTCAATTTGGCAATTTTTAAGTCAGAGTTGAACTTCAGTTTAAGTTGATGTCCACTGACGGTCAACAGTACTATACACTTTATACATTATGACAGTTGTGTATATTCATTTACTAATTTATTAAAAATCCAAATGGACCCCATAACCAAAATTTAAGGCTTCCGCTCCACACACCCCACACCCTCTAACACCCATAACCAGATATATAAGTTCTATACATCATTCTGTTATGACCGTTCCGTGTCCGCCTAAGGTCAGAAATACCTTTCAAACAAAAATAAATGAGGCCCTTGTGCAACAATGATCTGAATTTCTATAATATAACAGATTTTCAATGAGGCAAGTGGTTTCAAGGAATTGGTATGTCCAATACATCATCTACTATATGATACGTAAAATACACAATTACACACACAATATGTTAATTACTTATTGTCCTCAGAATGTCCAGTAATGTCCCAAGAGCGTTTGCCAGTTCACTGATGATATGTCCTCACAGCGAAGACCTTTCAAAGGACCAGCATGCAAAGTCACAAGTATAAATCCTCAGGTAAATATTCCATTGGATCTTCTTAGTCCTGAAGGTAACTTTTATCCAGCAGTTCAAAGACGACAAGGTTAAATTAACGTCCCTCGACGATAATAAATCCACGATATCAGTACAAGATAATCCCCACGATTTCTATCTTCCACAATTTGGAAATCTATTTTGATCCCAGCACTTTCGGCTTCAAAGACGACAGTAGAATAATTACCAGCAACTTGCTCACATGGAATTATAAATCAGGGCACTGTGTGGAGCCTATATCTACCATTATTTAGGAATACTAGCTATAACCCTACTGTATAGCTGATTGCCACTGGGCTGACCGCGGACTTAGCTCAATCTCAAATATATACTGGCTTCACAAAAATCCCAGTATAAAAATAGACAGAACAGAATCAGGGCATAAAAACAACTTACACTTGCTGACCAATCGGAATTCATTCCACCCGAACTCCATATCCCCTCAGACTGCAGTTTTTTGATTTCCTTCCTCTACCCACACTTGCACACACCTATGATATTTCTAACTTTGGGGGAATTCCCTGATCTTACATATGTTTTGATCTCAAAAGCATTAAATAAAAGTTCTAAGTTAGCATCCTTGGGAATCCCCACTTCCCTATGGATGACAATTCTAAACAGGTGCACTTAGACAAAAACAACTAAGGGTATTCCCCTTTCTCTCTTTTATAGTAAACAAATGCTTTTCCCGTGGAGAAAGAAGGAAATCTTTTCTTCAAAATAAATTGAGAAATAATATTTTTACATCAGAAAAATGGAGGGCTATATAACAATACTCACACCACACTCTCTCTCTAAATGTAACAAAAGTGAAAATTTCAACTCCCGACGAAAAGGTTGACAATCTATTTTAAACCACTCCAAATGAGTGGTTTGTACTAAAAAGAGCGAATTCCCACACAAAAAAGAGTGAACATCACTCCAAAAAGATTGGATTCACTCGTTTTCGTATTGTCCCGGTTCACTCCTATAAAAAAAGTGTTGTATTCGTTTTAAAATCCTCAAACGAGTGGAATCCACTCTTTTTGGGAGTGATTTTTACTCTTTGGTGGAAGAGTGGAAGTTCACCTCCTTTTTAAGTATACAAAACAACTCAGTATGAGTGGTTTAACACCGAGTTAGCACTTATTTTTTTGGGGAGTAATTTTCACTCGTTTACATTGAAGAATACACGCGGGCGGCACCTACATAACTATAACATAATCTACAGGGTGAGTCAAAAAAAAAACTTGCCCTGATTGTGTCCGCCATTTGTTTTAAGTAATAGTAATATATATCTAACATTGTGTGGCTCATTTGAAAAAGCTTAGTTTTATCTTTATTTGCTGCAAATATTTTAAATCGGTTAGGTATAGGGAACGAGCTACAGTCGTTTGAACAAAGTAGTCGTTTTGAGCTCGTAAACGGATACCATTAAAATGAACGGCCACCGTGTATTCAACGGGAATCCGTTGGACTGGTAGGGGTTTTAAAAGCTGCCGACTTGCTATGTAAAGACTGTAAGATCGGCCTATGCGATCCGATTGGACTTATCTTTTGCATCAAATGAAGATAATGAAATTGGCCTTTCAGATAACACCACATATGTTAGGTTATGTTATTCAAAAAATCAAAATGGCGGAGGAGGAAACAATCGCGTCAATTTTTTTTTACTCAACCTGTATGAGACGTATACACCTAAGCTCGCACATTTCGTCTCATACAATTTTCAGAAGACCCTAATGGATTATTCGGGTCCCTGAAAGTTTCTTTTTGCCGATCATATTCTTGAAGAGCTAGTTGTGGGGTTTTAAAAAAATTTTCAAGGTTGTCTATTGCAGTTTGTTACATCAGGATGTTGCGGGCCTTTACCTGTGTTGATGCAGTTCACGTCGGGCCTTCCGGAAAAAATGCACATAGAAGACCTGTCTCGATTTTTAAACGCGAAAAGGTGTCCGTCGTAGACATGGACGCGAGGGTATCCTAGAAACTCTTCAACTTCACGGAGAATCGGTAGCGGATCTTTGGAAAACAATTCACCATCAAGAAACAATATTTGACTAAGTTTAAATGTGTCCAAAAAGGAAGTGACGTGCTTGATGTAGATTCCCACGTCGATGATTCTGGTGTTTTGACGTACATTGCCGTCTTCATCTAAAACAGTTGCTTCAAAAGTGTCCCTGATTTCATGACTTTTAAAAAATTGTACCGTTTCTTTCCCGTTTTTGGTATCTATCCATTCAGACCGCACCATCTTGCGGTTTTTGGTCATCGATTGCTTGACGTGAACATAATCAGATATAGCCCGTTTAACAGGATTTCGAAATATCATAATAGGAGGGACAGGTCCTCCACGAAGTGGTTTAAGACGCTTTAAAGTTTTCGTGTGAGTTATAAAATAATGCGGGCTATTTTGGAAAGTCTTTGCTCATGCGTCGTCAAATACATCTGCTTGTTTAACATCCGCATGTATTGTACCTCCTGGCCATTCCCTGAGAACTCCGTAGATACTCCCCTAAAATATGGATGTAAGATCCCTGAACTGTCTCATGTTTGTCGGTTCGCATTTTCTTACACGACGTTAACAATTCGGCAATCGCCGCTTCATTGCAATCCTGGAGCTCTGGCATTTTAAGTCCTTGGCCTTGTTTTGGTGCATTTATAGCAGCTTTGGGAAATTCATCCATCTTTTTTACTGTTTTAGAACAGAATTGTAATTTTATACGTCTGGAGTGGTCCTGATGTTTCGGATTTGATGACATGAATATGAAGTATACTACTACCAAGATAATGTAAATGCGCAAGTAGACGAAATTTCATTGTAATCCGGAAGTTCATGGCGACGCAGTCGAAATGGGCTGAATGTAGAAAATTCAAAAGAAATATAATGATAAAATCGTATAAACATATAAAAGCTTGAGATGGTCCTAATCTAGATCTATTTACATGATCCGTATAAGTTATGTTTTTTTGTTGTGTTGTTTTGTGCACATTTTATGTCTCTTTCCACTCGGTAAAATAATACATGTACACGCATTTATATAATAATAATATAATATTTATTTGAGTTACTCATTAAAATCATGAGCAAAATAGTAACTCAGGAAAGAAAAACTGGGCTACACAGCCCAAACACAATGATTGTATTTCTTCCTGGCAAAATACAGATATACATGCATACCCAATATAGCATAAATACATTGGCAGATGAATAAGCAAGCGGATAAACATCATTTAATAAGAAAATGCTGCTTACATATTGTCACGCGGATTGGAGACTTTAATTTAATGTGTAGAATGAATGAATAATTGGATTTTTGTGAGTTAATGCTAGCAAGCGCAAGGCTTTGATGCAGTCTAGCTTCAATTAGCAGTGGGTAGTTTAGGCCTGATTCAGTCCTATTGGACTACACAGGCCTTGGGAAAGTACTTGTGGAAGCACCTGCCAACGGCCAAGTATTTTTGGCATTACAATGCATGGGGTAACAGCTGTATCTGAATTAAGAACTGGAAGTCACTTGCTATCAGAACACGCTAAAGGAAGGATGGCTGTGTGAGCTCTATGTAGCCAAGCAACAGGGTTTTTATTTAATTTCTGGTGATCCAAAATTTGCAGCATGTCTTTTCGGCCTTTAAATTGAGCAGGCCATTGTGAAAAGGGGCTCAACTTATTAGGTACAGAGATATCTATTCCATTCTGTGCTGGTCATGTGCCAGAGGATGACCTACCAATTCCTTTGCCTTGAAGCGACACCATAAGATGCTACTGACCCCTTCCTGCAAGTCACTTTCGTTAAAGGCCCCATTAAGTAAACTTTCATGTTTATTTGGATTTATGTTTGGGTGTAAGTAAAAGGCATGGGTATTTGGAATTTAGTGTGTCATTTTCTGCAAAAGAAAATGCAATGACTTGATTCTTTTCCACATGGGTGATGGGGCAAACAAATCCAAAATGGTTTAAATGGGCAGTAATGTGTACAATAGTGGACTTCATTTTATGGATTTGGGCGGACCAATGGGTGTAAATGTTCTTTCCTATTTTGTTTGAGTAATTCCAGTATTTAGTGATTATTAGGCATTAAAGAAACTGCCAAAGAAAGTCTCATGATGCTGCGAAGTTATTTCTGATTTGACTTTGAACATTTGATGGAACCTCATATTAAAATTTTTTCTCAATTTAGTACTTAAATTTTATTCCCAGATAATAAATTTAGATTAGACATGGAGTGAAAGATCTAAATTTTGATGTTCAAGATCGATCTTAATGACTGTTTCCACGAAAGTATAATTTGGACTTTTGTAAGCGGTTTATAATCATTTAAGACGCCCAAAATTGGGCCAATAATTAAAGTCTGCAGAAAGTTAATTTTAAAATGAAATATAGCATGTTGGAGAGACCATAAAATTAGTGGCATTCTGAGTTTCTTCTATTTTTTGTAGCCGCCGTTTATGTTTGTTTGATTTCGACTGCTACTACAACTGCCTTGATTTTGTGTGTAAAGGGAAACAACATTGGCAAGTTTTTCAAGCTGGTGACCTGGGTTTTCAAGCCGTAAACAGATTAAGAACTCTAGAATTCAGAAATGTCGTAATGTGGACTCCGTAGTGCCTGGATTATTTTGGAAGCAACCGTCAACATTGCTTGTGAAGGATATCATATGGTTTGGACACCTATCGAAATTCGCGTCTGTATACCGTGTTGAATAGTCATAAATTGAGATCTCATTTAAAATCAGTTGCAACTTGGGGAATAATAAAAGATAATTGAATATGAAATATAGCTGCAGCTAAGAATATTTTATTAAATGATACAGCTGCAGTCAAAAAGAATTTGTATATGAAACTTATCTGCAGTCACAAATAAATTATATTTTATAAGTTAATTTTATTGCTGGTCCGTCTTCAATTGAGCGGAAGTCGTCATTTTTCTGAGCATATATTTTTCCCACTTGGTGACCTACATAATAACTTAATTGATATAAAGAATCAGCATTACGTATATCAACAGGGATACTTTCCCATAGTCTAAGAAAGGCAACAAATACAGATTGAGAACAGAATTAGTCCGTGCACCCGTGCAGAATATATTTCCTCCCACACTTCGACGAAAGAAATCCATGAAAGAGGTTGGACCAGCGTTGATATCGGAATGCAGTGAAATTTGCAGCCTTTGAAACTCAAACAAGTCATCAACTTTCATACGGCCAAATTCATACAACCTATCAGTACGTATCACGTTGACCATGATCAGCCCAAGACCTTTTCCTGTAAATAGCACACGAGCTTATTTTCCCTTTGAAATTTTCTCAAGTCTTGGAATAAAGGACTATTAAATGGAGCCCAAACAACCGCAAGTAAACCAGATGAGAATGACAAGAGCTTTGTATAAGTGCAATAAAGCGAAAGTTGCATAGCTTAGTACATCTGATGATAAAACCAACAAGTGACCGTGAGTGTTTATTGCCGTGGAATCAAATATTTGAGAGAAAATGCAAATTGGAAGAAAACGTAACGCAAGCAGTTTAAAATCATCAACGGACTGTAGCGTTTCACCACCCAAAGAGTATCTAATTTTTGCAACACCCCCAAAAAGTTCCCCTTAGAAATCTAGAGAAATGCATAACAGCACATTAAGGCATTAATGGAAGCTTTTGTGTCTTGACTGTCCAGAGTACAGTTTAAACAGATCATTTTGAAGATCTCTGACCGATCATCGAGATTACGAATAGGTCTCACCAATGTATGCTCGTCAGCAATTGAAATATGGGAGAGACGACCACTGTTGATATCCGAAACACTAAAAGTAAGAACAGACCCATCACTGACCCTTGTGGAACTTCAGAAGTGACACTTGGTCTCATCAGAGAATTCACCTTTGTAAATCCCCTCGCCTCTGCTCTGCCTTTCCCATGAGGAAACTATCTGATCAAGTAAAGAAGATCCTCTAACATGGGTTACCACATGATCTGGCTGAAGTTTCTAATAAGATATTGTGGTCCACTTTATCAAAAGCAGAGCTAAAATAAGAAAAACAGTGTCACCAGGCGACAGTCACGCCAATCAAGGGCTTCATTCAATTCACCATATAGTGAAAGAATTTAGACAATTGTTCACAAAACCTTAGGCCAAATTTGTAAGTAAGTCTGTCCCTACGTTCGATATTTGATACTGATTTGGCCTCAAGTATGTATTTAAAAGATCTAGATCAAATGGTGTGTTCCCACCTTAAACACAAATGCACGCATGATGTTCATCCCACAGGGGGTGAAGCCCATTCAAAACAGTCGCGTGCTGGGCGCTGACATTGTTAATATATGCACGGAATAATTATTAGTTTGGGTGTTGTATCACACATAATGTCAATTCTATACAACAATCCGGCAAAATATCAGTTTTTTGGATGTGGGTGCCATTGGGGTGGTTAAATGTTGTCCTACCCTGGCCCACACCACGATGAATGACGTCAGTCGTCTTGATTTAAATAAACCGCCTCAATGAATAACATCTTTTCACCTAAAGGCTCGGCATTGCATTGAGAAAAAGAGTATCTGAGCACCAATGATCCAGGTGCACCTATATTATACCTGGCCACCTCTAACACATACATCAATTTGGTATCACTACCGATTAGTGTAGATGCAAGCGGCACCCACAGTATGTGGAAGAAGCGAGGCAGCAATTGCTTTCTATTGTTGGTACTCTATGTGTTCTTTGTGGTCGGCAAAACATGCGAGACGAGGAATTTTCTAAAGATGACGTAACGTTTGCCTCTCTTATCTCTATAGAAACCTCTTTGGTCAAAGATATTAAGGCAAGAAAAAAAAAAACAAGTTGGTCTCAGAAGATATGAGCTGCGCATTATGTTTAAAAAGTGGTTTTTGACCTGCATAATTGTTTTTTTTTTTAGGTTTTACTCACTTTTAATTTTTTGTAAAAAATTCAGGAAAAAAAATGAAAAACGTAAAAAAAATAAAAAATTGAAAAAAGTGGGCCAAATATGAAGAAAAAAACCGCATTTCGCATTAGCATTTTCTAAAAAAAAAACGCATTTCGATTGCAAAAGTTTTCACATTCTTCTGAGAACAAATGTTTTTTTTTGCCTAATGTATATAAATTATTACTAGGCGATTCATGGGTTCCACGGTTTCCATGGACCTTGATGACCCTTGATGTCATGTCGGGACCTTTAAATTTTTGGCATCAAACCCTAACCCTAACCCTCAAACCCCCAACCCTCCAAGTTTCAGTTCCATACACAATGTTTACCCCATTTGACTCCTTTGACCTTGAATGACCTTGTGTGAAACTTTGGGATCAACTAACCAATACAACCGCTGTCTTCGGACGGTCAATGGGCACCCACCCCACTAAGTTCAGGAACGTGCGACCCTCGGTCTCCGAGAAAATAGGACGCGGTTCAGACAGACACACAGACCACGATATTAATTATTGAGATTTTTTTATATAAAGGAAAATATGTTAAATAATAAAAATGAACTGGATCGGATTATATAAGGGACTGTTTTGGAAGCCAAACTTACACCAAGATAAACAATATAAAAATTATAATGTAACTAATAAAACATGAACTGATAGGATTATATAAGAAATGTTTGGAAGCCATCTACACCATGTTAAATAATTAAGGTTTTACATATAAGAGTGCGTCTTGGAAGCCCTCTACACCTACATATAAATAAAGAATTAATAATAATAAGATGTTAAAAATATAAAAGAATTATAGAATTATATAATGTACTTTTGGAATAGGATTATATAATTGAGTGTTTTGCAAGCCATCTACACCAAAATAATAAAAATAAAAACCATAATATTGAATACTAATAACTATATTTAATAATGAATAAAAATAATATAATTATATAATGATAGAAAAAATGGAATTTAATAATAATAAAAAGTAAGGGTAACATAATAAAAATGAATGAAAGGATTATATAATGACTGTTTTGGAAGCCATCTACACCTAAGTATAATAAAAATTACTAATGATAGTAATGTGTTACAAAATCTAAAAGAATTATAGGTTTATATAATGACGTTTTGGATAGGATTAAATAATGACTGTTTTGGAAGCCATCTCCACCAAAATAATAAAAATAATAACCATAATATTTAAATACTATAACTAGTATTATAATAAAAAAATAATAATTATGTAATAAAATACCATAATTTAATAATTAGATTTAAATTATTATAGTAATAAAAACCATAATATAATTAGATCAGATAAAAAATTGAATTTTAATAATATAAGTAATGGTAAATAATAAAACTGGAATGTGATAGGATTTATAATGAACTGTTTTGGCAGCCATCTACACTAAAGTAATAAAAATATTACAAGATGATGTCAATGTGTTACAAAATCTAAAAGGATTATAGGATTATAAAATGACTGTTTTGGATAGGATTATATAATGAGAGTTTTGGAAGCCATCTACACAGAATAAAAAAATAATAACCATAATATTTAATATAACAACTAGATAATAATTAGTATTGTTGAAGTGTAATTAAAAAACTAATAAAAACACAATATTTAAAAACAAATAATGGAAAACCAAAAACAATTTTAATAAAAAATGTAATTAAAATATTTAAAAATAATAAAAAATAACATTTATAAAAGATATATAAAATAAGTAGTAATTAGTTAAAAGCTACATAGTAATCCAACGTTTTGGAAGCAAAAAAAAGTCTGTGTACACAACAAACACAGGTCAAAAATGGGGGGGTGGGATTACATATGTAGTTTTTATGTGGGGAAGCTAACGGTGTATTAACCCGTCTAAAGGCCAAATTGATGTAATCAAGGATATTATTCTCCTCAATATATGAAATTAATCGGGGTTAACAACAAGTTTCCCAACGATTTACAAGACAGATGTCAAAAGACAATGACGGTAACTTGAGGGAGCATCTTTTGGTTTGCCAGAACCTTTATAGAGAGGAACGAACAGCATTAGTTAATTCCAAGACTTTGGAATATCCCCTTTAGATAAGCATGCATGATAAAGTCACATAAGAAGGGGAAAGTTCAACACTACATGATTTTAAGAAATAGGTTTTAGAATTCATCAGGACCAGGAGTATTATTGGTCTCTAGGTCTCTGAGAAATTGAGCACTTCTACAACACTAATGGAGACAAAACAAAAGGAGAACCACCATGGGTGATAAGAGAGAAAACAAGGAAGAAAGCAAGAAAGGTCAAGGGGATATAAGATCGCCCAAGTAAGAGAAAAAAACGCTTATTAAAAAGCCATTTGGAATATCCTACTATGTCCGGGATATCAATGATATAAACCTTGAAAAACATCTGAGGAGAATCTTTACGAGCCGCTTTAATATAGGCAGAATATCTTAGGATGTTAGAATGTTTAGAAGCCGATAGAGAAACATGAAAGAATAATCAAAATGACTTTTACGAACAATGGCCCTCTACAGAGAACACAGCCCTTACAACAAATATCTTAAAATACGATGAATAACAACTAAATACAGCATTTAAAGGAAACTAACAAATTCAAAGTTAACAAAATGTACATACTAAATATGCACTTACATTATGAAGTTTTCGCTAAATTTAAACCGATGAAATAGTTGGCTGAAGTGCAAGCTGACTAAAACTTGGGTTAGTTGATCTAAATCAATTATTAGGATATAATTCTTTGACAACTTTTGATCCGCTTATAAAAGCACGCTTTCCACCAAAAAAGCCTACAGGCCAGTCTTATACAAAATTATTGTTTGCAAGGGCGTACAGCGAACCGTATACATGATCAACCAATCCCGTCTTGGTATAGTCCGTGATCTTATTGGGCCACCTCAAAGAGCCTTATACTAAACATGATCACTAATTCACAGACCAGTGGCCTGCCCTCGCCACTTCCAGCTACAACCACTGAATGGGTACTACAAAATCGTGTAAAGGGTATACGGTAAAACACGTGAAGGTTTTTCAACATTACATATACGTGCTATCTTATTACTTCTTCTTCATAAGCTAAATAGTGAGGTTTGAAAAGTGTTACAACTGGACCCTTGGGTTTGGAGTGTTGTAATCTTCTCTATAGACTCTTGCTCCAACTCTTAGCTTCTTCTCCAGTCTCTTTGAAGATCTGCTCTTAAGAAGAAGAAGGGAGAATCTCGAAAAACGTGCACGTGAATACGCGATGCAAGTTTACAGACTGTACCCAAATCAGCTGAACTCTTCCGCTATTTCATTTTCTTGAGGTATCTTTTGCAAGGCCCAAGTATATGTACTTCAACATCTCTGTTTCCATCAACTGCGTGTGTTTGTCTAGTTGCAGCTGGTCTCGTGTGATCTTATAGCTTGATACTTTTGTTTTTGTGTTTATATTGGCTCTGCTCAATTTTCTCCTGTCAGTTCACTGGTCATTGCCACGGTATGAATCTCATGAGATATGACTAACAAGTAAGGCCACCTGCAAATCAGGGCTGGATAAATTATTATTCACATCTTTTGTAACTAAGATTGACCAAAAGAGTTTATGAAGACTTCCTCCGTGGCTGTGCTGAATAGTAAGGGAGATTGTGTTGCCTAGCCTCACTCCTTTAAGGAATTTGACGGCATTAGTGGTGGTATTCGTACTGAATTCTGGCACCGGGTCTTAAATGGCTCTGATGAGACGGATGTAATTCCCATCGCTAACATGCTTTCAATGGCTTCCAGGAGTGATTGTTGTCCAGGCTATCAAAGTGTCTTCATAATCACAAAGCCCAGGCAAAAAGTTGAAACGATATTCTTTTGCTTTTTCGATTATCGAATAAAGTTACTGATAGTTTTTGTTAGCTCGGCCACTAAATCCTGCAGTTTCATGGCTGGTTTGCATCTAGTTGTTTCTACACCCCTGCAAAAATTACTCTGTGAAAACTTTATAAATGTGAGGTAAATGGTGATATGTAGTTCTTGATATCTTTTTTATATCCTATCTTGAACATCGTGATCACTTTAGATTCGTTCCAATCTGCCTCGATCCTACATACGGATCTTGTTGAATACTGTGTGGGTATGTGTGTGGGGTAGGGGGGATACTTTACCCCAAATGAAGTACACACATGCCTCCAATGGGTTAAAAAAATAGACCCATGTTTATAGCAAGAATATTGTTAAGAAATAGGACTCACTTAATATAGTAAGTTCAAAAATATGGGTTCATTCATGTAGATAAATCTTAAATTACAGAACCATTAATATACCTGGCCAAAAATGACCATCTTTAGAGTTCAGTCAAATGATTTTAGGACAGATATTTAGTAGGACTAGACAAAAGAGAGCCACGTTATAGTAGCATTGGAAGATAATAAACGACCCCACCATATTGTAGTATGGTGCAAAAAACGCCCATTGTATATAAGGGGTTCCAAAAAATATATGTCCCTAAGGACATTTTGTTACATAAATTCACTTAGAATGGTTTTGTCTTACAGTATTTTGAACGTTTGAAGGGAGGAAAGAGTTGGCTCTGCCGCAAAAGTTGTTGGTTTTCAAAAAACACATTAGGTATCAACCACACCCTTTTCAAAAGTGGCGTTTTCGGAGAAAAGGCACATTTGTGTAGTAAGGTCTTAATGTCAACTAAATTGTCAATTTACAACGATTTTTAAGTTCCTATCATTTTTATTCATTGCGGTCTGAAGTGAATAAGCTAATCATTAAAACACATATGCAAACAAATAAACAAACAAGGCAAATAGGCCGACAAAAGATTTAATGAGATACAGAGCTGTACATCATCAGTATCAAGTAAAATATTTCTTTTCTTTGCATATTGCATTTTTTTCTTGAAAGAACAGGAATGTTTGAAATGCCCGTTTCAAATCAAAATAAGCTTGATTGTTTTGTTCATTCAGGGATGAGAATTACTAGTCCTCAATCTGCAATCTTGAACTTACTGCATTTTATGCATACTGTTATTCAAAGTGTTGATGTTCTGTTGCGGATGGGTTTCTATGCTGCTGGATATCCCAGTTGAGTCAGGGCAGTGTGGCTCCTTAAACAAGCCATAGTTCATACTCACGGTTAAACCAGAGCTTACTCTCCATGTGTACTCAGCTCTACTCCAAGGGTTACCCCCTTGGTAAGATGATTGATTGCAGTACCTAAAACTAAGTACTTGCGAAGTAAACACAAAGCCACTGGGTGGATAGCAGTTATGTTTAATTAAGCCGTACCAATCCTTAGTGTACTCTGCAGTTGCCGGCTAGGTGATGACAGGTACCCATATAAGCCACCAGTAGTTGAGTACCTTTGCAGTTACTCCATGGGAGTACCTTAACAGGTTCTCCCCTACCGGCTGCATTAGTAGGCAGCACTTTGGACAATAGAGGGCGCCAAACATTCATTGTTGTTTTTGACTTTTGATCATTTTCAAGCTTAGTAACGTCGTATTTGAGCCTTGAGCATCACCAAAAAAACCTATATATGACATTTTGTATCAAAAAACATTAACATATGTGACCAAATGTAAATAATGGATAATATCACTTAAAACTAATCAAGAGCTCATTTGCATTGGAGTATCCATGCAGGTACTCCAGCACGGGGTGACTAGTGGTGGCTACTGTGGGTGAACCTAGGTGGCTGATTACCCCCCACTTTTGCGGCCGCGATGTGGTACCCATGCCGGTGGGTACTCCGTGGCGACTTTAAACAGCTACTTAACAGGTACTCCAATGAAGAAATTGGTTGTGTATATGTCGATCTGCTTCATATTTAGAGTGGTCCCACAGGTTCTCGATCCGGGTTGAGATGAGGTGACTTGCTCGCCAATAGATGGTGTCAATACTCTGGTCTTCAAGGAATCTGCTTGTGGCATTGGCAGTGTGTGCGAGTTTGCACTTGTAGACACATAAAGGAGACATGACACTGGCTCAACTTGGTGGAATTGGAATTACCCAGCAAAGCATGGAACCACATTTCAACAGACATCAACTATCTGGTAAACAGTTTATGTGTAGTACACGCTGCAAAGATGTCATCAATGCAGATGGAGGAAACATTGACTATTGAGTCTCAACTGAATGACAAAATAATTAAGCTACTTTGATTTGAAAAGGGTATAATAAACATTGCCTTTTTTCATAAAAAAGATGTTGAGTAGCAAAGAAAAACGACTTCTGTGTATTTGATTTGTTTGCCTATGGCGTTCATGTTTTTAAGATGTTTACTTCAGACTGCCAAATGAATTGAAAAGAATGAAATTAAATTCCAATTAAAATAGTTATAAATTGAAATTCTTGACTTTAGACCTTTGGATAGCTAGTGATATTGCCACTTTTTCTGAAAACGTCATTTTGGATAAGGGGAGTGCGTGTTGGTACCTAAAGGTATTTGAAAAGAACAACTTTGTGGCAGAGGCCAATATATGTATGTTTCCTCTCTTCAAAACTTAAACTTTCCAATAATCCAGTTCTAAGTGAAGTTATGGAAAGCGCAATAAATGTATGTCATTGAATTTAGAGGGGAACTTATTTTTTTTGGAATCCCCTAGTGAGCCATATCGGCGGCACATATGCCCGAACATTATGTAATATGGACATTTCCACTGAGTGCTCCCCGCGACTTTCGTGAGTACATTAATGGTATCCACTCCTCTATAGTACCGTTTTCTGAAGAGCGACTTGGTGCTGGGATGGGCAGGGATGATGATCAAAAGTAAGGGATGTACGGTCTTCAGGTATATATTTGACAGTTGTCCAAAAAGATATCACTTTTGTCCCACCTTCGGTCATTTATAATCTGAACGGTTTACGTATTGAAGGATTTGTCCTGTGACAAACCTAATTATCACCGACCAATTCTGAATGTACTTTTTGAATTAATGAAGAAGACTATTTTGATGCCTTCAATTTAAAACGAGCCGGGAATCCGAAACCATTCGCGTATTAGTTGAAATGAAAAAGGCGTTGAAATCCGCTGACCTGATGAAATCGGCCAAGTGAAATGGAATCAACAAAGCCTATAATCTTAAAATCAATGGAGTGTGGCTAGATACCATCATTGCAGAGGCCACATTATTTGTCTATTTACTTTCTTTCAACTTCCGCATTAATAAGATTTCCTTGTTCGTCTGTAGGCTTTGGTAAGATTTTTGTTCAAATAACATTGGGTATATGTAATACATTTCAGCGATACAGTAAGGTAAATGTAATAAGGGGCAGTCTGATGTAACAGGGGATGTTAAGGTCAGCGTACAATGCATATGGTTAACATAATTATTTTGTGGTGGCCTTTTGCAGTCCAATAATTCTATAGATATTTTCATTGTAAGTAGCCCCTTTACATGCTAATGACGGCTTGTTCACATGGTTGGAAGATGATCTTGGGAAAACGAACACGAATCCGACGGGGAAGCCTTGAAAGGACACCCTCTACGTTGCCGCCATTACTGGGGGGGCATCCCGGCCACCAACACACATGAAACAGTACACACCACGCCGCCATATTGTTACGAACGAAAATAATACGCCCATAATCATGATAATATAAGAATTTACAACCATACCTTTTTTTGCAATTGTAACCAATTTCACGTTATTTCCCATTGGATTTATGGAAGATGAGTAGGGACTGGCCTAAATGATTCCCGGCGCAAGTGTACTTATTGTTGTTTTGTATGTAAAAATTGAAGGTTTCTCTAGCCCATTTGCGTGACCTGAGAAATGAACCTTATGGTTAGAATACGTGTAATAACAGCGAGTGAGAAAAATAATTTTTAGTTAAAATTCAAACATAAGACAAAAATAAAGGAGTAACCAATAGAATGTTTGATTATATTCCCGTGTACGTGAAAACTTGATAGTTCCCAAGACCGATCGTATTGCTGAAAAACGTGACTTCTTTCCGATGGGGGTTGTTGGTGTTTTAGAAAGGACACTTCCGTTGGCAGGTGATCGATTTCGGAGAGCTCACTGATCCTACACACTGGCATAGGCATCGCCGACTCGAAGTGCGGGGAAACCGGAATGGCACCAGGTGGGCCCTTGTCTACCCAAAAACCCGATCGTGCACGTACAACTGAATAGGGAAACTATGGAAAGGGACAGAATTAGGCGATAATTGCGCGTATGTCAAGTTTGTCAAAATTATTGGTTGATTTCGAGTATGGGGGAGTTCGAACAAAATATGATTCAAAATATTTAAAAAGTCTTTTAAAATGCCATATTTCGGTTTTTCAGCTCACAGACAATAATTCAGGAGAAGGCCTAAGTGATTTGACTAATAGCATTCACAGATATATTAGTATAGTACTCCTCCTTCCAAGATTTTTTTCCGCATTACCTAAACCCCACCCCACCTATATCAGTATTTTCACTATTTCCTACTCATGATCATATTGGATATGTTGGCCTAGGATACTTATTTGGATACCAATTGGAAGAGAAAAACGCAAAGCTATTTGTGGTACCAAATTATTAGGAAATGGGCAGTGGTAAAACGCAAAAAATCACAGGGGGTGGTTAACCCCCCCCCCCCCGAGAAATGTTGTTAAAAAATGGCTCAGTAGACGAGATGGTAAGCCATCATGTTTCTTGGAAATGGACATGTATCTCTTTTACAGCATGCAATGTTCTGTTTTAAAAATTGGAATAAATTCCTGGGGGTCTTGAATTGTGGTCGGGGACCAATGCGCTAGTTCAAAAAAAAAAGAGACTATAGCTGCAAATGAGGGACAACCTCTAGGGTATACAATACAATAATGAAGTTCTAGTGGGTACAAATTCGTATATCAAACATTCAGCAAAATAACCCCGAGTGTGGATATTTTTTTGTACCGGATATGGCCTATTTAAAAGTATTTTAGTCAAGTATTGAGAACAGGGTCCACAAGGGGTATTTTAAAAAAATTTTTCCTGGAAATTGGTACCCTTTTTTAAAAAAAACCCTGAAACAGACTAAGTAATTTTTTTACAAAAAATGGCTCCGTCAGCTCCGTTAGAGGTTTATTTTACGAAAATGGTCTGTTATCTTTAGTGGGCAATTTCAGAACCCCGGAATGAGCACGGGTACTCAACAAAACCCTGAATCCCCCCCCCCCCCACCCCATCGGAATAAAATCTGTTGTGAATAAAAGATAATGTACTGCAGTTTATGGGGTTCAGTATACTGACAAAATCAGGTTTAAATTCAATTGGACTTAAATTGGAAGGACTGAAATTTGGGTTCCTTGACCTGGATTTATAAGCCAGTCTACGCGATGTGTTTAATTAAATGTAAAGCAAAGGATATCCCTAGGCACTAATGAATCCATTTCGACATGTCATCGGCCCGAAAAGTCTCATGGAATTAAATTCTAATTAGAGTATTAGTGTCGAGATCAGTGGAGGAGATGAACAAAATTAGTATCGTTTGTGCATGGAATGTTCTACGCCTGGACTATCAGTAAACGTGAAAATGACCGGCGAGTGACAAGCGGTTGATTTAGACTGAAGGGATACGATGATTGGTTCTAGGGGGGGGGTAGGGACACGATCTGCTCGATTTGGGCATTGGGGATTCCAAACGGTAATGTGGGGAACTGCTGCGTGCATTTACGATGGCAGCCTCGGTACATGGACATTAAAAAAATCATCTTTTAAAATTTGTTCAAAAGATTCTTAGTAATATCATGATAAATTAAGGAATAACTTATTACCTTCAAAATCCGTCGGGTTAGTGGATTAACCCCGCTGCAAATAGTGTAAGTTCCAATAAACGGTCACCTTAGATTTAAATATTCGTGACCAGGCCTAGGTCTTTCGTCACGTATGTGTGTAACCGTTCGATTATGCGTAAATAGCGCACTCATACCGTAAGTCTTTGAAAAACCAGCTAGCACCGAAGTTGAGTGCGTTTTGAATTTGGTTGCTGTTAGTGGCGCATGTCTACCCCCCTGGATTGTTTTATTTGTGTTCATTGCGAGTGAACTTCGCACGCAGTCGTTCCATGTTTGTCACTTTTTATACTCTATGTGTGCAGCCAAGAAATTTACATTTTTTCCTGAGACGCCCATGATGATATACAAAATGTTAACAGTGAAATAGTGTTGGTTTTGCCGTCAGAACTGATCAAAATTATCGCTTCCATGTGGTAATACGTACAACGTAAACGCGTTGTATAACGAGAAATGCAGAAGATGCCCCCAGTCATGTCATGGCGGATGGTGAGTGCGCCGCCCACGGCGTAGGGCGATAATAGTGCCCGCGGTTCGTTATAAACCAGTGGCGCGTGGCGTAACGGGGGGGGGGGGGGGCAGGTTGCCCCCTGACGACTTTGGTCGGGGAAAAAATTTGCAAAAAATCTGTAAATCAGCCATTTTAGACCTCTGACCGGGAAAAATTGCCTTTGACCCCCATGAGATGGGAAAATTTTCCCAAGACTGGGAAATTTGCCCCCTCAGAGCGGGCAGTGACCGTGACGCCACTGCTATCGATAACCCTAAAATTCAGGTGCTAGCTATTTGTCAGTTGCGGTTACCACTGTCTGTAATTCTATTCCTCTGGGTTTCAATGAGATAACACGTTTTTTTTCTCCCTCCAGTCTCTATGATAATGGTCCCTTCGGTACTTTCCAGTACTTTCTCCCATCTTGGCCCGTGTTTCTCTTCTGCTTTAGCGGGGCTTTTCTCTTACGTATTGTTTTAATTTCTCGTGTTATTGAATCTGATTTGTTAAGAAATTGTCTAAGAATTTGAGTGTTTTCTATTATTAATGTATGACCTTTCCTTCCATGTTCTTTTGTTCTAACGTCATAATTTCTTTCACTTTCCTTGATTCTCTGAACCGACCAAAATTGTAATGGGTATTTCAGGGGGTTATCGTATCTATGATTGATCTAGGAGGCTTATCTTCTACAAGATACATCAGTCCTAGAGAATGTGTTTGGAATTCTATGGAATGTTGCCTGTTGGAAAGCATTCCTAAGTAGATAATGTGTGTCTTCTCGAGTCTTCACCATCCTCATCCTTTGCATTTTCTTGGTCACCCTTATTTTTCAATGCATATCAAAATTGTAGTCGCTGCCTGGTGGCCACATCAAGTCGATAATCAAAGGTTCCATAATGTTTTTGAGGAGGGTCAAAATGTACAGAAAAAAATATCATCATTTTTAGGTCGTCCGATAGGAAAGACCTTATGACAGCCTGATCATGTGTCCGTCGTCGGCGTCTGCGTTGTCGTGAGCTTTTCTGTGAACAAATTATCTGAGATCTGTCGTCACACAGGGTGATCGAAACCTTGGTGGAAGGGGGCGGGGCTAAAGATTATCGAACTGATTTTCAATTTCACATCAGTATATATGCATTATAAGTACCTAATTTGCATAATTTAGCAAGTTGACCGATTTTCATTGGGACACTTTTTTGGAAATATCTGGAGATCTGTACGTCACACTGGGCTGAAACTTGGAGGGAGGGTGCGGTGTGCTACAGATTCTGTGAAACTGATTCGATTTACAACAGCTGGGGTGTGGTCGGGGTATGCATAGGATGATATGTGAGGGTGTTGGATGTGGTCCGTGGTATGGGATGTGGTCCAGGGTATTGGGGGTGTGGTCTGGGGATACGGGGTGTAGTCTGGAAGTGTGGGTTTGCCCAGGGTATGGGTGTGGATTGTGGTTGTGGTCCGTGTGGTTATGGTTTGGGGTGTGGTGTGTGGTCTGTGGGTTTGGGGTGTTGTGGTAAGAGGGGTATGGTCTAGGGGTATTGGAGGTGCTGGTCCGGGATTCTATTGGGATTGGAGGGGTGTGTTCCCGGGTTATGGCTAGTGGGTCCAGCTCCCGGGGTGGTCCGGGGGTAGGATTATGTGGTCCCTAGGGTGGTTGTGGTCTAGAGGTTGGGGTGTAGCCGGGGGTGGGTAGCATAGGGGCGAAACTTGATAGGGAATGTGGTGTGTGGTATGGGGATATGGGTGTGGTATGGGGATTATGGGGTGGTGGTCTGTGGGGATGTTGTGTGAGGGTTGTTGTGGTACGTAAGGTATGGTTTAACGGGGGGTATGGGGTGTGGTTGGGGTAGGGGTGTGGTCCGGGGGTATGGTTGGGGTATGATGTGTGGTCGGGGTGGGTCGGTACGGGTGGTTTGGGGGTATGGAAGATGTGGTCTGGGGGTATGGTATTATGGAGTGTAGTCGTAGGGGGGTTATGGGGGTGGCGGGGTATGCATAGGGCTGACCACTTGTGAGCGTGTGATGTGTGGTCCGGTGATATGGGTTGCTCTGGGGTAGGGGTCGTGGGCTCTTGGATGGTTGTTGGCCCAGGGGTAGGAAGTGGTCGGGGGTATGGGGTGTTGTCTGGGGTATGGTCTGGGGTATGGTGTGGTTCCGGGGTATGGAGTGTGGACTTGGGGGTTTAGTGTGGTTCAGGGTATGGAGCATGGTCTGGGGTATTGGAGTTGTGGTCCAGGTATGGGGATGTTGGTCCGGGGTATGGTCGGGGGTGTAATGGTAATCCGGGGGTATGGGGGGGTGTGGTCCGGGGGTATCAGGGTGTGGTCCTGGGGGTATGGGGATGGGTCCGGGTATTACGGCACATGCATTGTGTGTTGTCTAGTGTCATCGTCGTGTGTGAAGTTTTTGGAACACAATATGGTTTGAGAACCATTACATATATAGTTGACTTTTTGGGACCGTTGTCCCATTTTCTTCTGGCCGGGGGGGGGAATGCCCTGCCCCCCGAGGTGGCCACCAACTGCCTTGGATGGATTTGCACCTAGGTGGTTTTCCTCATATAAGGAGTGAAGTTCATCCAAAGCTTTGGAGTTTCTCTCGACAACGTGAAGGTCTGAAGTCTGCATCTTGTGCGTTATTCCAAGATCGTCTGCATAGCTAAAACGACAGCTTCCTGCACTCATAGGTTGGTCATTGGTATAGATGTTGAACAGATGTTGGCTCGGTACTATGTTGGCTCGGTTGTATTCACTCCAAATTTGAGTTTTTCTTTTGTGGTTGTTGAGTCCTACTGAGGTGGCTGCCAGTATTGCATTTACTTAAAGGCACTAACAGTGATCTGCTAAATCAGATTTTAGCATGTTTGTAACAAGTATAGGTATCCTAACATATCCTGCAAATGATACGACCAAAAGTAACCTATAAGGACAAAATTGGATATTTAAGTCCTAACCATCTGTACGGACACTCCATTCAATTACATATTGTAGTATACTACAACATGTAATTGAATGGAGATTCAAATCTGTGTACATTGCTGCTTCTTTTTCTGTCTTTTTTCAGTTGGAAAAGATAACTTATGACAATTCTACAGACTAGTAGCCTTCAAATCTTGTGTTATCTTTTCTGGGTAGAGTTGGTAGATTTTACAGATCAGCTGAAAACATTTATTGACAATACTAATATCTTATAATCCGGTTAAGTTTGTACTTTAACGCATTAATTTATAATAGGGAGGTTTTGATGGCATGTGCGAGGCCTGTACTTGTCACAGCTGTTTGAGTCCATGCAAATTGTCTCTTTTATTTGCAGAACAAATTTAAGCAGTGGCGACACAGTTTTGACAACTGATATAAGTAGGGACATGCAAGCACTATTACCTCTCTGCAAAAATCAGAAAATCCATTGTGGGAATCTTGCCATATAGGCCTACAAAAGTCATGATTTGTATGTTATAGCGTCCTCTATATGCCCATTCCCCATAGAAAGATATGTAAAGCTAGATTTTAAAGAAAAATCGTATTTGCCCGCAATGAAATTTCATAAAATTTCCACAGTCAATGGAACATAATCTAAATTAGTTGTGAAAACTGTGTTGCCATTGATATTTTTGTTTGATTCTGGTTTTATCATAACAAATGAGGCTGTAAAACAGCCATGTTGTACTTGGAATGTGGAATTCTTTGTTTATGAGTCTATTGAACAAAAAGAATTCCATGTTTCACATTCAAGTAACAGGCATCGCTTAAAGAATCTAAGCCTACTTTTTGTAGTCTATATTCTAGG
Source organism: Ophioderma brevispina (assembly GCA_023653785.1). Taxonomy (NCBI): domain Eukaryota; kingdom Metazoa; phylum Echinodermata; class Ophiuroidea; order Amphilepidida; family Ophiodermatidae; genus Ophioderma; species Ophioderma brevispina. The sequence goes on along the minus strand of JAMKCH010009556.1, from coordinate 84,722 downwards.
CTTGGGCGATATTGTTCTTTTTAAGTATTGTGTTATAGGGTGGAGGTCTATATCACTAACGAAATTCAATGAAATATGATCAATATGACAAGGTGAAGTTTTTTTTACCACTTGTGTCTTGTGAAGATGTTTGCCATGTTCTTTTGGATTCAATTGACTTGGTTATGCACAGTATATACTAGAATACATTGCACGCATGTATGATATGCCAAAAAGGATCCAAATAGCTGTATACACATGCAGAAGCATGACTAGTTTCAGTCATTCTTAGCTTGAGACAAGTTCCCAGTCAATGCAAAAGCCCATGTATTCTGGTATACACTTTGTATAACCAAGTTGTCCTTCCTTGCCAATTTTCCCTCAAACATTTTTCCAAGGGTCACTCTGTCCCCCATCCTGGTGGTTATGCCCTGTACATGTGATATGAATGATTAAAGGTAACCTACAGTAAATGCCTGCTATGTTCAATTTACAATTGTTGGTGTTGGATGTGCAAAAGGTGTTATCCCTGCTCTTTTCAGTCATTTTAAGGCTATACGGTGACGAATATCAAAGAGACTTAGACAGAGTAGAGCTTTGAAACTACCTCAAAATGTGGGGTCATGTGGGGTCAACAAGGACATAATTACGCATCTTGTAATTCCAAGTAATGCTTGATAAGTTTCTTTTCTCCATCCGAAAATCTATCCATCCATAAGCTGCTCATATCATAGAGATGTGTCTGTAAGGTGACTCATCTGACCCACTTTTTACTGACATACTTATGAATTGAATTTGGAAACCTTAACAGAATAAACATGTGGTTTATTCCATGAAGGGTTTCCGAATTCATAAGTGTGTCAGAAAAAGAGGATGAAATGGGTCATCTTACGGAAACACCCCATTTCATAGTCCTCTACTAAAATATTTTTTTGCAAGGACAGCAACAACAAGGCACCATAGGTACCATTATTTCGGGCATTACAACATTACCTTAAACAATACCTTGTACATCAGGTTATCAAAATTATACACCAAAATGACAGTTATAGAATTCATTGGAGTTTAATTGGGCTTTCAGGTAACCATGCCTTTTAAAGGGGCATTTGGTAAACCACAGCCTTGTCTCCTGACTTATCTTTAAAACTTGAGACAATCATATCATCTCAACCACAAATTGTGTGTTAGCGTATACGGTTTCTGCAAGAAATTCTCAATTTTGTAGTTTCTATCCACAAACCTGAGGGTGCATTAAGTCAATCCCACAATGCGCCAGTTTTGGGATATATCACCTCAATAGGGTCATGTGATCCCACAAAAACCTATTAACACATAAAAACCCTCACTTTTATGCTCATTTTAGCCCACAAAGCATTAGTACTTAAGGGATTTTTAGCATGATCTTGAAATAACTTGTAGTTCTTAAACTTTTTGAACACTTTCATCCCTAAGTACTTACACGTGTTTAGTAAAGTACAGTATAGACAAATTGCAATGCATTATGGGATTAGTTCAAAATATCCTCTAATCCATAAACGGGCAATGGGGCACAAACAAATGTGATACATTTGCTCGTAATACCAAAATGCAAAATTGAAATCATCTGAATATGAGGAATAAGCAGGGCATGAAAAATGTGCTGTCAAATTTTCCAAAATCATGTTTTTTGCTCCAAATTCCAAAATTCCCCTCCAAATACCAAAATTTCCTGAGAAGGAGCTTCCCAAATTCCCCACTTTTTCATGTCATGGGAATAAGCTTTTCTCAGTGATCACTAATGCACTATAAATAAATCAAATGGTGCTGGAATCACAAAATGTCCCTTTAATATCTTTTACAGGCTTTAAAGTCTCACCTTTACAAATACATTACTTAGCTTTTGATCTAATTGCAATGTATTTTATATTTTGATGTACGGTGTGCATGATTTTGTTGTTATTGTTGAGATTTGTTTAGAACACACTTCAAATCTCTTCTAATATTATTAATAAATAGCCTCTATCATATAGAGAGGTCAACTCAGAAAGTTTTTCTTTTGTTCTGTAACCAGAGTTTAAATGGTAATACTGAATCTTTCTTTTGCATCTTTGGATGAAAAACATCAAAGTCATATTTCTGTACATTCTTCAGGTATGACGACAATGGAACAGTACACAGGAACACAGGGAAGGCAGATGATGGAAGATCTTTCTTGAATGATCTAGCCTGTAAGGAAAGATAGAGATAGAATAAGAATAAAACAAATGCACTCTACTCTCTAAATTTCTTAGATTAAAATGGAGGACAAATTTGCCGAATTTTGATTAAAATTTGTAATCTATTACATTTAGTGTATTTTGATTTACATCTTTAATCCAAACTTGGATTTGTCCCTGATAGCAATCCAATTAGATTAAATATTTAATCTAAGACATTTAGAGAGTAATTTTCTCTAAACTTTAAAGGGACATTTCACATGTTATATTAAAAAGGTTTGTCTCAAAGCTCCTCTGTTGAATAAACTAGCATTTTTTATGTGATGCTACAATGTAAAAGACCGTTGTAATTATTTGCTGTGTACCAAAGATGGTCTAGCATGCTCCAGACAGTAATTTTCATAGTTTGAAATCAAATTGAGGAATTTTTTAGTTGATTTTTTACAGTATGTTCTTTAAAAAAATGAATAAAAATGGAATTTTTAAATTTCAAAGAATTTAACATGCATGATTTACTGACATGCAGGAGAGCTTTGAAACAAACCATTCTTTTAATGTGACCTTAGAGATGGTTGGGAGTACAGTGGTATGTTTGTTATTCTTAATTGTTGTATTAGGTCAGTACCACTTGTATTTTAGCAGAAAAAGTCATTCAAAACAGGGATGGTGGAAACCCTGATGAACAGATCAATAGATCAATATCTACTGGAGGGGATTTTGTTTTTATTCTCCTTTATGCTGTGTAAAAATATCACATTCTCATTTTCTCTACTTTTTTGCCCCCCAAAAAAAATACTTTAAAAAATGTCCCATCTCTCTTGTGAAAAAAATGCTCCCCTTTATTAGAAAAAAACAACAATTGTGTTACTTTAAATCCTCCAACTCCCCTACTGTAAATACTGATCAGCCCTAAACCTTCCTGGTGTGTCCACACAACTAAATAATGCACCTAGCAGCTGACGTCAGTCCAAATTTCCCTGTTGAAATCGGGCTTTTATGTCTGGTCTGAATTGAGTAATCAGAAATGTGATCAAGAGCGTTTGGTTGAAACTGTGAGCTAATCATAAAGCTGAGGTTATTTTGAAAATGACCAGTGCCAAAGAAGAACATTGCTTGCTACTTTTATGAGATTTTATGTATTGTTAAAGGGGGATGGCCCGGTTTAAGGATATGAAGTTTTCATCTTGATAGATTGGCCTTCACTCCAAAACCCCATCTGTAAAGTTTCGCGCCGATATTTCAATCCGTTTTGATGCGAGAGCTAAAAACGTGATTTTGTAAGCCCCATAGAGTACTGTGTAAAATTAATATTGGTCGACCAACATAGGGCACATTTTCGCATATAACTTCCAACCCAAACATCCTTTGGCTTAAGATGTCCCAGGGTATGAGAAAAATAGTAGCTTTCTTCTGATACCAAAATGTTACACTTCCGGTAATAAATCTTGGCCTTCTGGGGACGAGGCTATGCGATCCGGGCCATTGGATCTATGTTTTAATAATAATGTTATGTAAGGACTATCCACATTTCCTCATCTGGCAGCAAAATTTACTAAAGAACTGCTCAACTTTGCCATTTTTGTGTTTGCATAAGTGTTATGATGATGACCTTCAAGAAAATGATAGGTTGATGTAACCAATAACTTCAAAGTAGAGAAATCTGGTCATTTTATAGGCTGCCTATATCACTACATGCTTCGTGTGGTGAACCCTGAATTCGATGGATCAAGTAAATACATAGCACTTACAGTTGTTTTAAATGAACATGTGCTTGGCTTGATCTCATCACAACATCTTTCATTGGTTTCTCTCTTGATCCTCTCATAACATATTCCTGGAGATGCCCATCTACAGTAAACAATCAATACAAAGTTAATTTTTTTCCAGAACATTTCTCCTCTAAACAAATTTGTACCTTGCAATTGTTAATCCAACTTCTTGATCAATTGATCATGAAGTTGGATACACAAGATAGTATACATGATTTACTAAATAAATCTTTCCCCACCCCAACAATCACAAACACACAGATGCATGGAGTGTGTGTGTGCATGCCATACATACACACATTACATTATCTGTAAAATATCACATGGAATCTGAAACATAAACACATCACAATGGCTTCAGATAGCAACCCACAAACTAATCGTGTCCTCCATTCTGACCTGAAGGAGAAAAGTGTTAAATGCTAAGCACCACACCATGGTTGATCTAAGCATGCTAAAATTGCAATACCAATAGGAAGCAAAGCTTGTATGCCTAGTTTGATTTTATTTTGAAACTTGAAGAATACATTTGTTTCAATTCACATACATGACCATTACTATGGTAAAGCAATTAACCAAAAACTTTGATAAACCTGGTTCACACACTGGAGGAAAACAAAGTGTTTAATGGCAAAACCTCACATATGATGTGACAATGTGATATATCCCAGTGACAGCTGAATTGCTGAAAGTGCTTTGAGACATAATTATTGTAAGACGCTGTGTAAATTTCTAATTGTTATTGATTTTATTTTTGATATAAATTCAAAAAAGTTTTCCAATGAACCCTGGGGAAGTTTATTGATTATGACAAAAATCAATGGGCATTTCCATAAGACAACACCATGACATACTTACAAATTTGGTACCTTATGGAATAAACTGCATGTTCTTTTGTGTAACGGTTGCCAAATTCATAAGCGTGTCAGCATGTCATCTTACAGAAAGACTGATAATCAACAGTGTAGCATTTGTTTTCTGTTTAATGTTTAGTTAATTGTTTGAAGGGTTACCAGTAGTTCTAACCCTAATGCCCACCAAACACCTGATAAACCCAATGTACTGAGTGAGAAAAATGCACAAGTCCCTGATGCAACAATTGTCACTCTTTTCCACCGCATGTTTTATGGACAAGCACCAGATCTTCTCAGCCAGCTGCTAACTGACCTGCTTTCAGTTTGATCCTCGCCTTAGGTGCTCAGTCAGGTCTCATGACCTTGCTGTGAGAGTCCCAAGGTCCAACTTGGCCTCCCACAGAAGATCATTTCTCCCATTCTCAGTAGGCTTATGGAATGCCCTTCCTGCTCATGTAGCATCGAACCAGGACTAGCAGAGTTTCACCAGGGAGGTTAATCGCTATCTTGGGGCAAATCCGTCAGCGTTACTAATTTAGATAACAGCTGTTATGCCTAATAAATGCCTTGACATAAATAAAAAAAAAAAAAACAAAGACACATAGGGGCACGAAATGGCTGTCCGGGCCAGCGACACCACCGTAGCGTGATATCCCCGGTCGTTCAGGCCCCCGGTTCAAGTCAAACCAGAGTTTCCGACTTTTCTCTTTCCCCTCTTCCCTTATTCCTTCACTGCCTCCAGGGAGATAGGATAGAAACACATGGGGCATAAGGGTTAAAACAGTTTTTCAATAGGAATTGCTACAGATAGGGACTCTTTTCACTCTGATGTTACTTCACTGTGGACAATAATACAGGCAGTTTAGTTGCTGTATGTGATGTGTACTTGCAGGTGGAATGTGGAATTCTTTTGTTCAAGTGATTCACAGATGAGAAAACAATTCCACATTTCATGTAAAGGACAGTTGGTACAAAAAATATCTCGGCATGTTTTTTTATCAGTATTGTGTCATAGTCTGATAAATTTGAGTTTTCACAATATAAATTTGGTTGCCTAGGTCTTGCTCTTTTATTTAACACCTCACTTGTAAAAACATGCAAAAAATGGATGATATAGAACGGCCAAATTACGTAAAACCCCCAAACCAAAATTTGCACTTTATGGAGTTTTCAATGGGCACTGCAGTGTACTGGGACACTAATACACAGACAAAAATCAATATTCCTATAGTGCATGTCTCTACCTCTGTGCAGTGATGTCAGCGCGAGATTTGTTGGTCACAAGAGTAAATTGCGCATGCTGACTTGAAGCGATGGTGCTTTTACGCGCGTGCACAAAAACGGCACTTCTTGAAACGGGCGTAAATGTTATGCATTGTACCACACAGTGATCATTGAAAACTTAAAAATACATCGGTCCTCGGACCGCTTGTGTTGCCTGCCGTCGGGGTTTGTTAATGATAGGCCTCGTATGAGCCTTGACCTTGTTATGTGACTTTGACCTCATAAACAAATGAGGGCTTGCATGTAATCTTCCTAAACTAAGTTTGGTTCCAATTAAACTTCAACTTTTCAATTGAAGTCAATTTACATTTTTAGCCTATCTTACAACTTGACCTCACATGACCTTTGACCTGGATATGTGACCTTTGACCTCATAAACAAATGAGGGCTTGCATGTAATCTCCATAAACTAAGTTTGGTTCCAAATGAACTTCAACTTTTCAATTGAGGTCAATTTTACATTTTCAGCCTATCTACAACTTGACCTCACATGACCTTTGACCTTGGTATGTGACCTTTGACCCAATCAACAAATGGGGGATCCCATGTTGCACCTGTGATGCAAGTTTGGTTTTAATCCGTCAAAGTATGTGGATATTACAGGCAAATGTTAACCCTTTTTCACAACAACAACAGACATCAAACAACAGACATCAACAACAGTGGACAAAGTGATCCCTATGTGTTTTCCTGCCTTAAGGCAGGCGACTCAAAAAGTGCAACCTTTGGTTACGGGTTTTGCGTCTTTTGGACATTCTATCTCAGCCATTTTTTGCACTTTTTCAACAAGTGAGGTGTTAAATGAAAGAGCAAGACCTAGGCAACAAAACGTATCTATCGAAAACTTTCAAAATTATCGGACTTTGGCAAAATACTGATAAAAAAAAGCCAAAATACTTTTTGTGCAAATTGTAAACACCTAATGCATTTAGGGAAGGGAAGATTAATTTAGTCTTCCCTTTACATAATCAACACAAAAAATTGCTTACTTTAGCCATGATATCTAGTGGAAGATTCACCCGTCTATGTCTAGCATTATGTGGTATTGCTCTGAGCATTGTGGCTAGTCCTTGTGCTCTGCCTATATGACTTGCTGCGTGATCAGCATGGACATCTTTGATTCCTGAAATTGAATGAAACAAATGCAGTAAGATGCTGTAATGACTTCATAGTACTCTATAAAATGACTACAAAATGACACCAAATATCAAAATAATATTTAATTAAACCAATTTTGCAGCATTCTTTCAACTTGTTTGATTTCCATGTAGTAAAACTTCCAAAATACACGTATAAGCCAACATAACAGAGCAGATTAAAGCATTAAAATGTTCTGTGTAAATATATCTTGTAAATTTCATCCAATCTCAGATTGGAAAAAAGCAAATGTTACACCACTGCTTAAAAAGGGTTCCAGAACTGACACGGTGAATTATATACCAGTCTCCTTAACATTGGTGAGCTGCAAAATATTGGAGCACATTATTGATAGTCATCTTATGAAACATATCCAGGAAAACCATATTCTTAACGACAACATGCTTTCCGAAAGGGCTTATCATGCGAATCACAACTTGTCATGACCATGCAGGATTTTACCAGCAACTTTGACAACAGAATAACAACAGATGTTGCAGTGCTGGACTTTTCCAAAGCATTTGATGTTGTCCCTCACAAGAAATTAATCCTGAAACTAGAGTACTATGGAATTAGAGGCAAAACACAAAACTGGATCAGATGCTTCCTGTCGAAACGGGTTCAGCGTGTTGTTGTAAATGGTGAAACATCCAAGTGGCATGATATTGAGAGTGGCATTCCGCAGGGAACAGTCTTGGGTCCTCACTTGTTTTTGCTTTTCATCAATGACATCAACAATTCCATAGGCGGAACCACTCGACTCTTTGCAGTTGTATCGCAAAATACAATCTGCTGCGGACGCGCTGGACGAGGATTCTCTTCAACAGAACCTTAACACCATGGTTGCCTGGGTGGACACCTGGGGCATGAAATTTAATCCTAACAAATGTAAACAACATGAGGATCTGCAGGAAAAGAAACCCTGGTATTCCTACATATACTATGCTTGGTGTTAGGCTTGAAGTGAAACCTGAAATCTTGTATCTGGGAATTGTCATCCAAAGTAGTCTTAGCTGGAATCGCCAGACTGAGAATGCAGCCTACAAAGCCACTCGTATCCTTAACTTCACTACAATAAATTTCTATTTTGCTTCAAAGACCGTCAAGGAGAAGTTATATTTTACCCTTGTCACGCCGCATTTAGAATATGGTTGTGTTGCATGGAAGCCACATACAGCCAAAAATATTTCTTCGCTTGAAAAAGTACAGAGAAGTACAGCTTGCTTTGTGTGTGGTGATTTTTCAAGAAAGAGCAGTGTCACCAAGATGTTGACCGAGTTGGGCTGGGCGTCACTGGAAGACAGGCGTGAATCATCTCAACTCACCTACTTATGCAAGATTATTAATGGTAATGTCTATATACAACCTGAAACCTTGCAACTAATAAGTGATAGACCAAGAAGGGGAAATAATCACCAATTCAATGAATTTACTGCTAAAACCAATGTTTACATCAAATCCTTCATTCCAAGAACTGTGAGAAAATGGAATAAACTCCCACAAGATGTCATAAATGCGCCGACCCATACTCAATTTAGAAGCATGATTTAATTTAGCCACTCTCCAAACCTCTTTGTTAGACTTCTACATGGAGAATTCAAGAGGATAACCACCAAGTACCAAGTAAGTACTTAAAGACACTATCAGTGATTTATCAGAAAGGGTCAAAATATTTGAAATATGCAGGAATAGCTTAAAAGTGACAGATAAGTCTGTAGAATTCTCATAAGTTACTTTTTCCAGCTGTAGAATTGACAGAAAAGAAAGAAAATGGCAGTGTTCCAAGATACGATTCTCCAATCAATTACGTGTTGTAGTAAGTGTCAGTACGGACAGTAATGACTAAAATTTCAGATTTTGTCCACACTTGGTTGCTTCTGGTCTTATCATTTGCAGGGTATGTTAGGATACTCGTACTTGTTACATACATTCAAAATCTGATTTTTGATGATTTTTTAGATTTTCTGATTTAGCAAATCACTGATAGTGCCTTTAAGTAATCTACATTATTATTCAACATGTGCCCTGCTTAGCATTTGAATACGGCGCCAAAGAAATCAACATGTTAATCTAATTCGAAGCCCTCACGCAGCATAGTAATGAGTCTCGGGTGTAGTCGGTGTACAATTTGGTCAGGGCTGAAAATGATTACCTTCTCAAAATTAACTGTAGCTTTTGAATGTCTACATCAATTTTAAAAATTTTAAAACTCTTGTGAAAGCTGATTAAACAAGGTATCTATTCCATGAATTAATTTGGTAAAATTCATGAAGGTTGCTTCATAAAAAATCCCTCATTTGGTAGTACTTTTTTTACTCACCCTGTAGCTTTAGAATGTTTACTGAACCTTCCTCACTTAAGCAAGCATTGATTTGTGATGTGCAGGGTCGTACACAGGATTTACTTACGGCGGAAATTGTGCTTTATCTGGCTTGCATATAAAACATGCATGGCCTAAAAAATGGATGGCGGATATGGTGACAGTTCTCTCTGTCCATTTCAAGCGATGTAAAAGAGAACCTCCATCAACTACACAGTGATCAGTCTTTGGCACTGTCTCAGGGGCAGCAGCCTCTTTTCTATGTTAGAAAAGTGAGTTTGTTTTCCAATTGTTTGACTGTATCTTTGCCTATTTGGAACAGATCTTGTACATTGACATCCTCACCAGCATTTATCCCTGTGCAATTGTTTCTCAAGGCCTTTTCTTCTGTGGAGCGAGAATGCTGTTCAAACTTGGCTGCAAGCTTTGACAAGTCATTCTTGTCTTTTTCCATGTGTGAAGGTTATTTATGATTATGCATCTTTAACATGCAGTTGACCACTCTCAAATCATCCGTTGTCTTCAATGGATACACCGGTGAACTAAACACAAAAGATAACACACATGAACATCGCAATACTAGGATCACAAAACTAGGTAGACAGCAAATGCAACAAAATTTGCTGGGAAAAAGAAGAAATTCTCTCAAATGATCTGGATAGCAGGCTCTCATTAAACTAATTGGTGACCGAATGCAACAGAGAAACTGCCACGTAATCTATGCAGAAGGATATGCAGATATTTATATAACAAGAAAGGCAGTCCCCATCATGCCCATGGCATAATTTAAGTCAAAAATCCATATTAGCGAAGACACAGATCTATTGATACTTCTTCTCCATTATGCAGAAGAGGGCTGTAATGACCTTTACTTTCGGTCTGGCAGACACAAGAAGAAAACATACACGTATGATATAAAGCTTCTGAAGTGCTTATTCAGTGATAACATTTGCTCTAATCTGCTGTTTGCTCTTACTACTCCATGAATATTTGTGGTTGGCAAGACATTGGTGACCCTGTGTTACGAGCTTGTTCCAGAGTATTTTGTACTCCCAATATGGATCCTGAATCAAAGAAAGTGAAGGTTGCAATGCAATGGTGTCCCTGTTCAATGTTCAGCAATCAAAGTCTTTTTTATGGTAAAGGGCAATACCAGGCCTTAACAGCCAGCAACTACCATCTGGTAGAACCACACTGATCGGTTGGCGCGCAAGATAGCAATTAACCTCAGTCCTTTTTTAAGCTGGCCCGATGATTAGTAGGGGCCAAAGAATGAGCTTAGGAAGGGTCATCCAGATGTTGGGCATTTCGGTCCTGCAGTAGACAAGAGAAAACATACACGTATGATATAAAGCTTCTTAAGTGCTTATTCAGTGTTGTGAGAGGAGAATAAATGATGTGAAAGAATAAATGATCTCTTATAGCTTCTGATGGCTGACCATGTTAGATCTTGGGGTCTCAACTGGCGAAGTAATGAGATCGTACTGGACCGCCGGAGACGAGGGTCTATACTCTTGAGTTTTGGGCCTCAGTTGCAAGTAGAACATATAGAAGATGCGGTTGGAAGAGTGTGTTTGTCTCTAACGATCTTCGGTGTTATCACACCTGAAAATCCCCCAAAAAAACTCCGCTGCAAAATTCCACTCTATAGGAAAACTTATTTAGCAGCTCATGCAGTTGATGTGCAAGACTGCTGGTCAAAAATCAACTGCCTGGATATAGTACAAGGGGGAAATTGTTTCCCCTCAAGAACACAAGTCCTGCACGCAGAGTTGGCCATTGGAAATGATCTCATGCAATTGTTCATCAGGATGGCGATATATGCATCTCATGAAATGTACCTGCCAAAGAATCAATGGCACACAGCTTGTGGTACATTCATGTGAAAACATGGATCAAGAACCCGTCTCAATGATGAACTTGAAACTAAATAGTCCTAGTGTTGCAAATAAGTGTCTCTGCCAAATTTTTTGATGATGTGAATAATGGAAGCTGGTACTTACTGTTTCTTGAAGAATTACACCATTACACTGTCTACACCATATTTTGAATGGGTGATACATTTATAGGGGCAGATAAAAATTCCACATGGCTACGAATGTGGACAAGTTTGCCCAAACATCCTTTAAACAACGCATCTTAATGTATTTCTTATACATCAATTAATCAAAAATAACCCATTATTTTCGCATTTTTTGCCCATCTGGTATCAGAGATGAAAGAATTCATACTTTTCAACATGGCATATGGCAGCCATATTGAATTTAGAGGCCAAGATGATATCTCACATTATAAAACCCATTTAATGGATTTGTTATACTCGAATTAGTAGGAAATGATCTCATTGTTTTGTCATTTTGGGCCCTCCGGTACCAGAGATACAATATTTGTACTTTTTCAACATGGCAGATGGCAGCAATATTGGCTTTTGAGTTAGGTGAATATCTCACTTCATAAAACCCATTTTAATGATATTTATGGCTAAAAACAAATTAGTAGGACAAAGGACTTTTTTGTCCTTTTAGCTCATTTATTGCCAGAGATATGAGGATTTATGTTGTTCAAACTGGTCAATGGTGGCCATTTTGTTTATGACATTTCGAACACTTTCTGGGACTTTTTGTGCACCTTTGATATATTATCACATTGGTGGGGAAGAAACCTTATACTACGCAGAATATGCCAAGAACCCTTCTGTTGGCAATTTTTTTGGGTTATTGTGGTTACATGTCCTATTTTGATCTACTAAAGGTCAAAGACGGTCAAACAGGGTGCATGCCATGGGAATCGGGCTCCGACGTGTGTTTTCCGTGCTGCATCACGCATTTCCGTCGTCGCTTTAATACATATCGCAGGTGACATAATATCCTAAAATACAGCAAGTAATCTTGCATCATCCCCCTGGCAAGATGCAGTCTGGAACTGACGCTCAGATGACCTTTGACCTTGGTCCATGAACTTTGACTTCATCCCACTGAGGGACACTATTGGCACCTTACCCAAGTCTGGTTTAAATTGGACTAGAACTTTTCGAATGAGACGCGTGAAACGAAAAAAAAAAACCGAACCACACTGAAACATCACACACATCCATTACAGAGCTGTGTCAACCTATTGGGCAAAATCCCCCTACTGCTTCAAACATACCAACTTTGTCTACTTTTCCTATTCCACATTGCTCGCACATGTACTGACGTGCTCAAACAGTTGACATACTAAGACATACGGCTCATCATTACGGCCGCTGTATTCTACGAGAACCAAAAGTGGTTAGAATTTTTTTGTCGCAGTCCAATTTCTTCTAGGCATATCTACAATAATATCTTTATTTTTTTTGAATGTTTGATGGAAAAATAACACCCGTAAAGCCCTCCATTTACACCTAAATTTTAACAAAAGCATCAGTCGGAACAGCGTGTGCAATTTGTATTGAAGGTCTGCTTGCACAAGACTTGATTCACCTTCCAACAGGCAAAACATGTGTATGTCGCTAACTGCTGATGGCAGATTTTTTGTCGCAGGTTCTAACCCAAGTTAAGAACAAGTATTCAAGTGTATACTTACGGGTTAACCTTTTTTTTTTGATTTCTCATTTATTATAAGAATAAGCCCGCAAGCCCCTTTATAACTGAAAAATGTAACAGGTTTTGTCAGTTTTTAAGTGGAAATTTGCTGTGTGTAAGATAAGGCGCTTCACTCGAAGGTCCAAACAAAAGTCACTGCACGGCTCTGGTTCAACACACAGCTTACAGAAGAATCGGATTTCAATCCTAACTTCACCATTTGTAACCGTCTCATATTTTGTCATTTTAAAAGGTAAATCAACTTTTGTGGATATTTGGACATATTCATTGCATTTTGTGGATAAACTTTTTATTTTGTAACATCTAAAATGCTCTAAATTACACTTTTAGATTACAAATCATACTACACTGTAGAAACACTTCAACCAACGTGGCTGTTTTCGTATGTAGAAAGAGTCCGGTATACCGTTATAGTGTCTATTTCGCAGTATCTTTAATTTCATGTTTTTAATTTACAACAAGCTATTAACAATGACAGAAAATATTTGCCTACAATTCAATTTTTAATATACATATATACTTTTTTGTCCAATTCGAAAGAATCTTAAATTGTCTTCAAAAAGCGAAAAACAGATCAACCAAACAATATAGTACACAATGTATGGGAATGTGTGGCATGACGTGCGCCGTAATTGGAGTTGTGTACAGGCACAGACGTTGAGCTGTCTGGTTACACAGTAGAAAGTTTGAATTGTTTCAAGCCAGGGGGATAAAAATCGTTCTGTTTACCCATAAGGATGCTGATTTGGTCTTAAACATTTCAGGTGAGGGCTAATGAATATAAAAGCTTTAAAACCATCCAAAAATATCAATTTTGAAAAATCGTGAGGGCGCACTATTTTTCAAATGTGCTAGTGTCTCTTAAGTTTAGAAAGAAGCTCAAACAAGGAATCTATGAATTACAAACTATAAACTATACCATACCACTAAAAGCAGGCAGAAAGTTATTCTTTATAGTACTTAATTTTTTAATTAATACAGTAAAAGAATTGTTGGTGAAGGGTGTTCCCATGCCCATGTATGACCTCATCCATTATTTATACATACAAATTTTAAAATATCCCTTATAGTGGAGATGATTCTCCAACTCTGACGGGTTTTGATTAAGAAAATATTGCTTGATAACACATACAAAATTCAGAATTGTCATCAAGATTTTGTTTTTAGTGTAAAACTGATGATGATATCTAAATTTGGGATTTCTTGGTCACCACCACCTGCCTGACATCATAACAATGAATAGCGCCACCATGAGCCTACATACATGTGATTGGGGTAGGACATGCCATCTTAACTAGTCTATTTCAAAGACTTAATGGAAGGAGGGCGCTCTTACATGTATCGGACGGAGACTCTACTAAAGGCCATAACTGGTCACAAATATTTAAATCTAAATGACCGTTATGGAAATTACATGTTTTGCAGCAGGGCTAATCCACTAACCCAGACGGATTTTGAAGTCAATCATTTATTCCAAAATTATCACGATATTGCTAAGATTTATTAAATGAAGGTTTAAGAGGTGATTTTGTAATGTCGCTGGGACCGAGGCTGCCATAGAAAATGCACATAAGAATTCCATAAATTACCGTTTGGAAATCCCAAATGCCCAAATCAAGCAGGTTGTGTCCTGACCCCCTGCTTGCAATACTGTTCCACAATTTTCATATTACATCAAACTGTTATATGTTTGATACATTACCTAGTGCCTCTAGAGTTAAATACAAAAGTGAAGACGATGTGTTTTCAGCATAACTTTCAATTTCTTCAACTGTATGAAATGGCCTGTCATCCAGCATTTTTTCCTGTAGTGGAATAAGTAAAAGAATGTAATGAAGTTGAATTAGAAGTGAATTAGGCTAAAGTCTTCCCTATATATGCAATGCAGAAATAATGCACAAAGTGTTTGAGGAACTGATTTCAGCAATTGTTTCATTCTATAAATCTTAAAAAATACAGCAAGTAAACTTGCGTCATCCCCCTGGCAAGATGGCAGTCTGGAACATGACCTCAGATGACCTTTGACCTTGGTCCATGACCTTTGACATCATCCACACATGAAGGAACCCCTATTGCACCTTAACCCCAAGTCTGGTTTAAATCGGACTTAAACTTTTCGAAGGAGACGCGAAAAATGAAAACCTAACCAAAACCTAATCAAATTGGAACACACACATACATACACATACATACACATACGGACATTCGCACCCTCGCAATATCCCCCTCTGCTTTTCAAGCCAGGGGGATAAAAATGATTTCAATACATTAGCCTGGGTAGAGCTAGAGCTCTTTCATGAATTAATGTAAGTTTAAAAAAATACAAATTTGGCTTATGCCTCCACAGAAGGTTAGTCTCAGTAACTCTGGTACCATCTACATAGCTATGTAAAATCAGATTTGCTACATTTTGGACTTTTAGTTTGTCAGAAAAAAATGAAAATTTTGCTGCGAAGTAGTCCTCTAAAGGTGGGCCACAAGTAGCAAAAACAGAAAATAACTTTTGCATTGTGCAAAATATGTCCCTACTGGCCTTGTAGATTAGAAATATGTCTTGGTAACTGAAATCAGAGAGCCCTCTGAATATTAAATGCAGACACAGGTCCTGGGAAAATTTTGCATTTTTGATGAGTTTTGAGGCCATTTTGGGGAACCTCACTCAATGTCTTTTGCTTCAAAATATGGACTAATTTCAAATATGGACTAATTTCTAAGGATTTTCTCATAGCAGCACATGCATCACCAGGGGCAGATTTAGGGGGGGGGGGCACACCTGGCATGCTCCCCCCTAATTTTTGTTGTGTTGTTTAGTGCTTTAAAAAATTCAGGTGCACTCCCATCTTCGAGATGACTGAAAAAAAATATGTGGGTGTACAAATTTTACAAATTGTGTCAGCAAACAAAATAGTGACTGGCAAGTCAAGTCAAGTGGTCAAAATAAAGCAAATCTAAGAAAATGACATCATTTCAGTAAAAAAAATTGAATATGGCAGCTATGAAACAAATGGTTGGTGAGGAACCCTTTGCATGGTAAGAAAGTTTAAGAATTAAGCCCTCAATTTCGTGAAGCAGCTTACTGTAAAAATAATTGCATATGTACAACATGTATCTTGATTAGATGTTGCTTATAACACATCTGAAGTTGTTAGCAATTTTTAAAGTGACTTTACCCTTTCTTCCAGAATTCTACTCAGCCATCTTTTAGACAATTTGTGCTCCTGAACTGCTTTAGCAAGCTCCATAGCAACAGGCTGAGAAGGAGGCACACCCTGTAAGGAAAAAAAGAAGAGAATTAATTCATACTGTGTACTTTGAAAGCTTCCATTCACAGGCTTCCCAACCCAAAATATTTACATATTACCTTTAATTTACTGTAGAGAGAGGCACTAACATTGAATATTTTAAAAAGAATATTCACTAGATTTTAGATTTGTGCATTATTCCTGTGTTCTTCCCATAAATAAGTGTTTATGTCTGAAGAAATGCCTATTCATCATATTGAGCACAAACTTATCAATCTAGATTTTTTGTAATAATTTTGCTTTATAATGATAAGGAAAATATAACTGCTAAAATGTTAAATTGATAAATTTGTTAAAAATTTAATTTGATTAACAGGTGCAATGGTGTATCAACATTATCATTCGACATGTTTACCTTAAAAAACAGCCCAATGTGGAAACAATTTGATTTAAACTTTGGACAAATATGAGCCCATCTAAAACTGACTAAGTTAGCACCCAGTGTTTTTCATGATGTAATTGCTTGAACACTTATGAGTGTAAATAAAAGTGCTCAAGCACATTAAAAATAATTTTCAAATAAGATTATGATTTTGTAATTGAAACAGCCAACACTTTATGTAACTGATAGTTTCACCTAGATGAAGATGGGATGTGTGAGTGCAACAAGGTCACAAGTGCAATAGCTGCCATTTGACAGAAATTTCCATCAAACATAATGTAATCAAGCAAAATGAGTCAGAAGTTGCAAATATTGATTTTGAGATATAGCCAAACAAAGGAGAAAATCTTAAAATGTCTTTTGTTTCCTATTGTTTTTGCCACCCTTCAACTGATTAGATCTTTGGAATCAATTGGTCAATTTAAATGGGGGATTACAGCAAAATGTAGTTCTTTAAATGGTGCACACAGTTACAAGGAAAAGTAAAAATCGAATCTGACCAACTTCAGACTCATTTTGCTTGATCACTCAAGAATAAAAATGCCAATTGGTCAGTGGCTTTTGAACCATTTCAACAGCTGTTGTCTGAAGAACCATTTCAAGAGCCACTGACTGAAGGAAAGATGAACTGCGAGTTATCCTAATACATGGCAGCACACAGACATATCACATGGCAGCTATTGCACTTAGGCATAAAAAAAATGTTTGTTTGGCGTAACAGAAAAAATATCAGGTCGGTCGGTCGGTCAGATTTTTTTTTTTTAATTTTTTTTTTTAAATCTCAATGTTTTACTCTAAAATGAATACAAGATGCTACTATTTAAAGCTTTTTTCAATGACATAACAAAGATCTTTTATTCTACTTGTTGTAGTTGCTTTGTTGTCTTGTTTTGCATTTTTTCGTCTTTGTGTTGGTAAAAAAAATATTTTTTTTTTAATTGTGGATGAAAATAATGGGTCGGTCGGCAGAATATTTTTTTTATTTTGTGCTAATTGCATAAAAACTTTTGAGTCCGTAGGTTTTTTTAGGGTCGGTCGGGTTACGCCAAACAAACGCCTTATGGATCTTGTTGTCCTCATACGACGATGTGCAGACAAGAAAAACTACTCACAGTATAGATTTTATTAAGCGTTTCCCTCCAGAAGACCATTCTCATCTGTCCAAGACGTTGATCTGATACCACGTCTCTTACAGTAGCAATCTCTACATTGAAAGCTCTTAAAGCAAACACAGATGCAATGGCTGCCTCAGGTAGAAAAAGTGTACACAAGAAATGTTCATAATCCTGCTTCCTGCGTAAAAAATTAAAGTAATTTGAAATTTCTTTATTTATGCGCTGCTGATGTAGAGCATGTTAAAATAAGACCATTGCCTGGTCAACTGGCTCACGCTAACTTTGGTATGAGCCACTGATCACATTGATCACAACACAAATCCTACGGCATGAGCAAAGGCATGAACCAGTAACCAATGGATACTAACGTGCACTACATCAGCGAATACCATAGGCGGCAAAGCATAAGAGGACTACCAAGGGTTACATTGATGTTACTAATGCGCAAGTACTTTAGCTCCCCCAGTTTTTGTGACAATTGGGACCTAGGGTGGCATCACAACAACCATTAATCATCATTGAGCCACCTAAGTCTCCTTGGTGTATAAGAGCTGGATGAAAGAAATCAATCGAGTCTATATGGAATAAAGCATAAACCCAATTATAATTGAGAATGCTAGGGAGTATCATGCATTACTAACATATCGATCTACTTGGACGCAAATTTGTTTCCCTGAGGTTAAAAAGTGTGTACACTTCAAATTATATGCATGTCAAGTTTTAACAGGTTTGATCACCAAAAAGTGGACTTTCTTGTCAAAGTTTCTCTAAATTTTGGACCTTCTTTCTGGAACTATCCTTAGGCTAAGCCTGAGGCTTAGGCAACTAGTCATGGCTGAGTAGATTGTCATTGATATATGCATGTATGACAACATACAAAAGTTAAAGACTATCTAGTCATGATCATCAGGACTATTCTCATTTTGGATTTTTTGCTCAAACCTAGTAAAGGTCAAGATTTTTTTTCCAGACAACTTTTTAACTTCTTCATGTGACATGTCTGTTATTGTTAACTTATGTCTAACTAAACCCTTTTTTTTTGAAGTACTTAGTAAGACTTAAAAGGTTCAAGAAACTGAAGTCCACATAAATGATGGCAGTAATTAATATTTTGAAATAACTTCATATTTAATGCTAGTACATGTTATGTTATATTAGCAAGTGTTTTTGCCATATTGAAAAATCACTTGAATATCATATTCCCGGATCATACTTTGCATCAGTCACATCACACAGTCTGCACAGACACATGTGTACGTACATCACATGATCACTGACACAGTCTCACAGAGCTCAAAACTTGATCAGCTTTTAAACACTTTTCTCTACTTACCTTACTAAATCCAGACAGAACTGTGAATTACTTGACAAATATTTTACATGAAAATATACATTAGGCTGACGAAGGTAAAAAAATGAGCTCTTAAATAGAGTATTATTACAGACAATTCGAGAAGCAAAACATCTTATGGAGGCTGCCATTTTTGTCAACTTTCACCTTTCACGTTTGCTGTTTCTAGTTCTTCTAGTGTTCTAAAACCTTCCCTAGACAATAACAAAAAAATCAAAGCAAACTTTCAAAATATCAGATTACCACTTTACAGTGTCAATATGTAAAACCTGTATCTTAATCTAAAAGAATGTTTCAATCGGTATTATTTTTGAAATGTCACTAATTGTTTTAAAATCAAAATAAAAACACCGTGACATTTTCAGTTCCATTTTGTGCATGCCAGGCGTGCGTGACAGGTCATCAACATGTCGTGCGACACTTACTGACCCGTAGACTGTGACAGTAGTGTGTGGTTTGTACACGACAGTCAACTTCAAGCCAGGTGTGCTTTAGTTGTACCGAAATAGACCGTGAAACAGCTGCAAGATTACTCTGTGTAACTCACCAATAAAGTAAAGTTTACCATTTCCAACTGAGGCAGGACGAAAAATGGCGTTGAGAGCGACGGTGTCACTGAAATCTCTAGCTGGCGGAGTTGGACGTGAGCAATGTGTTCGCATGTTGAGTGTAAGCTCCGCCATCCGATCATGGTAATTACACAATGTTTAGTTACGTGTGGATAAACTAGTTTTTACACTGGGTTTTATCTAAAACATTTATAGTTAGGGTAAGGTCATGAAGGTCGGGTTTTGCCTGTGGTTACATTTAAATTTACAGCTCAAATCACAAATGGCAATGGTCTAAAAATAAAAACGTCTACAGCATGATGAATGACCGTAAAAGTATTTACAAAAATCCTTGCCTTGGTAAATCTAGAGGAAACTCACAGATTGGAAGAAAACAGAGTACTCAAGCAATTTTGAAATCATTTCAACTGATTGCAGACGTTCACCACTCAAAGCCTAAGGGCAAGTTTTGGATTTAGACTAGAGAATGCACATTGTTTGTGACTGACCAACTCAGTGGCAACTTTAATACAGTTTGTCAAGATCATTTTGCAAATCAACCACATCATTAGGAGTTTTAGTAGGTCTCAACCAATGAGTAGTCATCAGCAAACTGGAGAAAAGCCACAGTCAAAGTAATATTCACAGTCAAAAATAAGGAAAAGGATAGGTCCAAGCATTGAACCTTGAGGAACACCAGAAGTGACAGATGCCCACTTAGTGAGCGACTCAGTAGTGATGTCCGATCTAGGTTTTATCGGTATCGGCTGACACTGATTTTTTAGTGACCATGTGTAATTAGGCATTTTCTGTAATACACATGTAAGGAAGTCCTCTTATTGTACCTGCTATTCAGGCAAGATATTTCATGAAGAAAAAGCAAATACCCATGATAAAAGTTCATTTGTATTATAATAACCACCATATAGTGTAGACAATTGAATTTTAGAATGATAAAGTAGGATGTTTCGTAAAGAACTGAATGTTTGTATACTGTGTTTTGAATGCCAGAATGTTTATAGTACTGTGCTTGCCTTGAACACCATGGCATGCATGGTCATCAAATCGATCGGTAGAAGGGGAGATTTTCCGATCACCGATAATGATCTGATCCGACTGATACCGGTATTGATACTGGTTGGATTGGTACACAGATCAAATCTGTGTGAGTGGGATATACACAGAGGAAAGTGTAATTGGAAACTACTGCACAAATCTCTTCATAGCAGTGTGGACACCAGATGCTATTTGTTGACTTGCCTCCGTCTTCCTGATTATTTAATTATGAATCCAACTTACCTTGAATCACATAGTCATGATACCACATAATCCAAATTCATGCTTAGAAAATTTGTTTGAATGCTCAATATCATGAAAATCCAAGAGAAATTGAAAATTGTACATGTGCACACTGTTGGAAAGAATTTAGTATTCTGCCACAGGCTACGAATTCGGCAACGTTAACGGGATAAACCGCATGTTAGAGGTGCCGAATTTTAAGTGGTGGCAGAATACTAAATTCATCCCCACTGTTTCAGAAGTTCATGTGTTATTGTTGACATGAGAACAATGGAATATGTCAAAGAATATGTTCTCACCCCAATCAATATTGCGATAACTATATTGAATGAGGAGGTCAATCTTGTTGTATCAAATCTGCAGTACAATGGTTTTGCCATGTGCTGTTGAACACATAATTACACAAATATTGCATTTGACATAGCTATGGGTATAACCAGTAAGAACATGCTGGAGCACCTCGCAGTTTAGTGAAGTTAGTCTGTGATAGATACGTGCTTTCGATGGAGTATCGATTGCTAATCCTACCACTTAAACATTCGCCTCTGAAAATAACCCTCTGTTTCCTATCCATAAGAAAATTTTGAATCCAAGATAGAGGTAAACCCTTAAATACAACAAATACTATGATCATGAAGTTTATGAATTATAAGATTATGATCTACCTTTTCAAGTCACAAGATTACCACCTAACAAGGCTCTAGACACCAACGACACACAAGTATTTTGTGGTTAATTGTGGTATAGGATAGTTATAGAACCTCCAATAATTTTGTGGTCGTGGTGTGGTATTGGATCTTATCATTGACTTGATAAAGTGTGGTACGTTCACGTACATCACTGTTTGTTGGCAGTATCATTATGCAGAGGATAAAAAAAATCTTAAACTACCCTGAACCTTTTGGGATGAAGATTCAGCAATAGTAATTATTCTGTTTTCCCTACTGTGCCCATTTGTTTTCCTTTGTGGCATCTTGAGGAAATATCCCATATCTTTGGAGATTTTTGATGCTGTGAGTAAATGGATTTGGACTGTGAAAGAAATTCAAAGGCTGAGAGATAATTGTTTTAAAAATTGGGGTAATTTACCTTCATATTTTTACTGATGGGAGTAAATATGGTGATGGTCTTGCTAGTAAGGTTGGCTGTGGTTTGTATATTCCCTCATTTGTCTATTAGGCAAACTTTTTAGCTAACTGACGGTGTTACACGTATATACTGGCTGAGCCTTGGTTGGTATCCTTAAGCTCTCCAGTGGATTGAGGAGGTACGTCCATTGCCAAGTTTTGTATTTTTTCTGATTGTCTCATGCTCTTCAAGCTTTGTCTCATTTATGCACATAATCGGATTTCATTGAAATCCACCATCCTGGGGGTCTGTTTTCAATCTTTAAAGTGGTGTGGGGTGTCGGTTTTTTTTCTGCTTGGGTTCCAGTCCTGTGGGGTTTCGGGTCAATGAGGGGGCAGATGTTATTGCTAATATGCTCATCTAAGGAAGTGTGATATTGCTTTCTGTAAATTTGGCCTCTCAGAGATTAATTCTTTATTAAGGTCTGATATGCTGGACGATTGGCAGAAAGATTGGGTCTGTATCTCCCAAATTCGCATAAAGAGCATAGACCTAATGTATCTACTATCTCATATAGTACTCATTTTGGGCGTAAGAGTGCAGTTATATTCCAGTCTGAGATTGGGTCGGTGTGCCCTTAATCCTTATCTTTTTTCTTTTGGGAAGGCACCTAAATGGTATTTTTGGATGTCCTGTTGGTTCCAGAGACAATAAATCATGTTTTTCTTTATTGTAGTAAATAAGATAGCAAAGGAAATCCTTTTTTTTTGATAATTTGAGTTTTAAGGGTGCCTAGTCCTTATCAGCGAGATTTTAGGAGGAAAATCACCTCCACGTTGATGCTGTTTTGGTCACTTTATTAGAGCCCTGTGATATATAAAATTAATTACGTGCTTGGCAGTCCTGGGCCGTAAGTCCAGGTTTTCTGTTTATAGCTGTCCTCCGTTTTTGTTTTGTTTTTGTGGCTCCTTTTTTAATGTTGTTCCTTTTATTTGTTTTTTTGATTTTGGTTTTTCTTTTTTTCCTACTTTGTGGCAAAAAACTCATATGAGTAATTAGTTGCCAAGATCAAAATTCCACCAACCAACAACCGTTCCTTCACTCCGCAACCGACCCTCACCATTTAATCTATAACACAAGTTCCCCTGGCCCACAATTTCTCTTTCTCTTGGCAAGGCCCTGTCATTGGGCTAGGGTGCGCTTTTGTGTTTATTCTTGTGGTATATTGTGGTATCTGATGAGTTACTCAATTGGATATAGTTATGCTTAATCAAACTCAGCTATCCCACAATATACCACCATCAAATTTTGTGGTAGATTGTTGGTCTATGGAAAGTGCAAGTATGCTGAAAGTTGTGGTAAACATTATTGTGATCTTTGATAAGTCCACACAATATACAGCCTGCATGTTAGGTTTACAATTTGTTCTCCAAAGTTTCACTAATAATATGAAAGAATTCAGACAACATTTTTGCTCACAATTTTTCTTTCTACTTTTTCTTACCGCCAATTGATTGTCATCAAGAATATCATGTTCTCTATATACTCCTAAAACCAGTAGCCACTAATTTTTCAAAGATTTTGCCAGACTGAAGTTACAGACAGCTAGCTTGAAGTAGCAACTTTTGGCTTAACAGAACCTAACAACATTTGCCAACTTCCAAGATTTGGGAATTTTACATGATAGAAATAAATGCAATGAACACCTTGCATAACAGGTACACAGATCGAATCTGTGTTAGTGGGATATAATCCACTAACACAGAGGAAGGTGTATTGAAAACCACTGTATACATCTCTCCATTATAGCAGTGTGGACTCCAGATGTCATTTGTTTACAAGCACCAGTCTTCCTAAATACACTAAATATGAGTCTAACTTACCAAGAATCCCATATATCCCATGATACCACTTAATCCAAATGTATCCTTAGAACATTTTTTGAATGCTCAATATCATGAAAGTCCAAGAGAAATGGTAAATTGTGCACACAGTTTCAGAAGTTCTTGAGTTATTGTTGACATGAGAACAAAGGAAGATGTCAAGGAGCTTTTTCTCACCCCAATTAATATTGGGATAACTTTTGAATGGGAGGTCAATCTTGTTGTTTATATCAAGTCTGCAGTACAAGCCATGGCATGACATGGCTGAGCTGTGTTTGTAAACAGTTTAACTCCCTTAAACACAATCTAGTTAGTGTCTTGTGAGTCTGTGGATAGACATTCGATGGGAGTACATAACAGGTGCCATTTCAGCACTACATGATTTCAAGAAAACTGGAAGAATTTCATCTGGACCAGGAGATTTATTAGAATTTAACTTAGTCAGGCAGAAGATGCCCACCAGGCTCAACACCAACAGATGTTGTTTGGCTGACAGCAAGCCTTTCTCTCCGTAAGGCGACTCTCAATCTCCTTAGCGACTGCCTCAAGGGGTCGGACTTGGCCCAAAAACTCTCCGGATCCAAGGTGGCCAGCAGCCGGCACCCGTCCGAACATCAGACACCCGGTAGCCATGCTCCTACATGCCCGCTACACCAAGAAGGACGCCTGGTGAAGCAACTCCCGCCAGGGTGTACAAGTTGTCCGTTGGAGTCGGGTGAAGACATCCTGTGACAAGCCGGCAGGAGGCATCCAATGCTGGATCAAGCCTCTTGACATGGGCCGATCCCTCCCACACAGGCCAAGCACACCCTGCACATGAGCAGCACAGGGCAAGTGCAGTTGATCCCAGGGCATGCGGTCGAGCACCCCACCCTGTGCCAGCGAGTTCGTTCAAGATGTCACTGCATGAACACACTCCACTCTCCGTCCTCCCAATGTGGGTCCCAAAAGAGAGTGCGGTCGAAGGCAACTCCCGGGTAGACAGGACCACATCGCTCCAGGGGTGCTCCAGGCCAGGTCACCCCAAGCTGACGCCTGGCCTTAACGGCCGCGTAGACAGAAAGCACACACCTGCATCAATGACGGACCCGCATGCAGGTGGCCATAGTGCCAAGGAGTGAGCTCATCCAACGCCCCGGAGAGCCCTCCTTGACAACTGTGAAGTCTGCATCTTGTGCACTAATTCCAAGATGGTCTGCACAGACAAAACAACAGCCTCCTGCACTACCAGGCTAGTCGTTGGCACAGATGCCAAACAGGAGAGGCAGGAGCACCCCCCACTCCTGAGCCTATGCCATCAGAGGCTTCGCTCAAGCTGAACAAAGTACACCCTGCCTGCAAGCAATCCCCCTATGAGCCCAGTCAAGCGGATATCCCCGGCAAGTTCTAAAATATCATGGAGCAAGCACCTGTTACCAACAGCGTCACAAGCCTCCAATAGATCAACAAACACGACCCCGGCCACCAATCCCCCAATACCGGCCTCCAGCGCGTCCATGACGAAGGGGCGAGCGAAACCAGGGTTGCCACCACACACCCCCATGGTCCAGCCTAACCCTTCTGAGGCCCCCCTTTGCTGCACCCACCACTTAAAAGCAGTTGGTGGCATCTTGGTTGGGTGTAACATTTGGCTGCCACTGAGGTTCTGTTGGATCTCCTCAAAGCCCCTGGATGGCAGACCATGTCCTCTGCTGCCATGGATCATATCAGAAGGTGCAGGGCTACAAGCGGCCCTATAATTCCTATATTTCCTATATTTTTAACCCTCTCCCTATAAATCCCTATAAAGTTCCCAATCCCTATATTTCCTATATTTTTTCACAACAGAAATTAAAGATTGATGTTTTAACTGGCTTTTCACAGAATTGATCAAACTTTTGCCTTTCAGAGGTGCTCTTAAAACAAGCACTACAAAATTGGGTATCTCCAATCTTAATTAGCATGGTTATATAGGTAAAGAGTCAACTTTCATCAAGCCCGTTGTCAATTTTAGGACTTTTCTGGATTTGGATGACTTTGTTTAAGGCAAAATCTTTTGTTTAGGAGTAAAATCAGAACATTCTTTTGTCATAAATCATAGACCTCTGCTCTAATATTCTTACAAACAGATGCTATACAGTAGTCAGAGTTGGTAAACTCAGACTACACAACAACAATTGAAGCAAACTTGACTGTTCTCCATGGGAGGAGGCTACTCAGATTTGTTTTGGTTGAGAGTATGGCTGAGGACTTGAAACCCCTACCCATTTATAAGGGTCATTTAAGTAAAAAAAAGATACCCATTTCTGAGGATTTTGCTTACAATATGTATCGTTTTCCCAAGAAACCATGTTTTGAAGCAGTTTTGTGGAAATGATGACAACTCTTGCACAAAGGACCATATTAGCTGACACAACATTTTGTATGAAATTCAGATCTGTAGGTCAAAGAAAAGGTCAAGGTCACATCTGTGAAATTGTTTTTCGTGTTTTCCACTCGTAATCCCCTTGATTGTTATACAAAATAGCGCTCAACCTCACTTATAAAGAAGTTCACATCCTGCTTACCTTATACACATTGACCGATTAACTTTGTAAAAAGAATCACTGGCTCAAGATTTGCTAGGTGTGAACACGATTGATCTCTAAAGACCATATGTGACCTCTGACCTCATTTGGTTAAGACTACAAAATGTCATTTCTGGTGCAAATATTAAGGTGCTATGACCATTAAACTTAATAAAAAACTGGCCCAAACCTCATATGGGTTGTACACAGATTGACTTCTAATGAGCCATATGTGGGCTTTGACCCCATTTTTGTAAAATATCTGTCAAATGCAATTTCCTTAACAAATAAGGTACTATAAATTGCCACCAATTTGCTCAAAAGAACCACTGGCTAAGGGCTTAGAGTGTACACAGGTAGACCTTTAATGACCCATACAATGGTGTGCAATGGATTCATGCACTGAAATTGACAGTTGTTACATAATAGTAAGTGTTGGTAAGATAGAGGGAAATAGCATGAGGCTATTACCATTTCTAAAATACACAACTATTTGTGTTGCCAGATGATAGCAGGAAGGCACATGCACAATTTTCCACTGAATTTGAGGTTTCCAATGTATTTCAAAATGAACAAATTAAAACTTAATGCAACTTTTTTCCCACAAAACAACATGTACACCTCTTTGACCTATGGATATTGGGTCCAAGGTCAAAATAAGGTCAAATCTTCAATGACTTGACATTACATAGAATCATAGTACTTGGAAATAATTACACTCTTCAGGAAACCAAGATTCCTCAAAACAGATGCATGGTTAGGTTCACAGTCAAAAAGTATTCTCCACTTTTCCCCACTCAATTAATTACCCACAACATGGGAGTATCACTCATATAGTCAATATGGGCAAATGTTGGCACTTATCTGTCTAATGAATTAAAATTACTGCCGATATACAATGGAAAGGTGTCCACATTCAAGTTAAAATACATACAAATTCCTATATTTTCCCTATAATTTACTTGTTTACCCCTATATTTTCCCTATATTCTGGTTTTATTTGCCCTATATTTAGCCCTATATTTTGCAAGGGTCCACTTGTAGCCCTGAAGGTGATTTTGCTAACAATAGCTAGATCAGGATTGTAACCTCTTTCAAATATGTAAAGGGACCCTTTTTCCCAGGCCCTTTTTACGCGTTTTCTTGTTCACAAGTCATATCCACCTTTGAATACAAGTGCCTATTACTGCTGGTCAGACTTCTAGCATTCTGAAGGTTTTGCTGCTTACTGCTGGTCACAGGACCATGGAAAATAACAGGGTTAATAAATTTTGCGTACACTTTACGTACACTTTTGTCAAAAATTGCCTGAAATGCAACTTCTAAAATGGCTCAGAAGTTTCCATGCTGATGACTAATTACATTGTGTTTATGATTAATTACAGCTGGTGGAAAGATGTCGAGATGGGTCCACCTGATCCTATCTTGGGTGTGACCGAAGCCTACAAGAGAGATTCTAATCCCAACAAAATCAATCTTGGTGTGGGAGCTTACAGGGACGATGAAGGCAAACCATTTGTTCTTTCATCTGTCAGGAAGGTAAGTCCAGGTTGTAATGCCATAATCAATCAATCAATTGATAAATAAATCAATCAATTAATCAATCTTGGTGTGGGAGCTTACAGAGATGATGAAGGCAAACCATTTGTTCTTTCATCTGTCAGGAAGGTAAGTCCAAGTTGTAATGCAATCAATCAATCAATAAATTGATAAATCAATCAATTGATAAATCAATTAATCAATCTTGGTGTGGGAGCTTACAAGGACGATGAAGGCAAACCATTTGTTATTTCATCTGTCAGGAAGGTAAGTCCAGGTTGTAATGCAATCAATCAATCAATCAATCAATCAATCAATCAATCAATCAAGCTACTGGAGGTTTTAGCTATAAATGAAGTAAGAACTAAAATATTTACTCCCCAACAGATTTCACACGGTAAGTGAGAAAAATAGTAGCTTTCTTGTGATGCCAAAATTTTGACCACTTCCAGTAAAATCTGGGGTCCCTGGGGACAAGGCTATTGGCGATTGGACCATGGACCTTTAAGGCATGAGTAGTTAACACTCTCTTTGTGTACTTGCAGTTTCTGCAGAATTGTGGCCAGCATGGAACTAACCTACCGTGTACATGAAATGTCAGTGTAAATAATGTGTACATTCTTGCCCTTATGCTGTGGAAATGCGCCCATACATTGCTACTGCATTGTTACTATGTAATGAAGTTACCACGCTGGTTTATTTTTTATTTGCGTAACTGTAAAGTGGATGCAAATACATTAAAAGAATGAATTTTGATTGCTTTTGTGCTTACAACAATGAGACGGCTGAGGAACTGATTTGCAATCCCAGAAGCTTGACAAGGAATATCTGCCCATTGGTGGACTTGCTGACTTTACCAAAGGAGGCAGCAAAGCTGGCACTTGGAGAGATTAGCGAGGTCATCAAAGACGGCAGGGTGAGTTAATGGCAAAGGATGTGTTCTAATGTTTATGTTCAGTAATGTGCGATATGAGTGATTCACATGTACAGGCTGTCCCAAAAAAGTTTGTGCCACCAAATGTTCTTGCTGCCAGAATGTTTCAGATTGATTTACCGTTTGCCGAGTGTGACGTGAGTCACACAGAAATGAATCGATGGCTTGTTTGGTAGGTTTGCCTCCCCATTGGTTAATCACACATGAGGCTACCCATTGACTCTGCCCCTTTTATGTAAAAAAAAAAAAAAAAAATAATTTTATGCAGATCTTGCAGAACGCCTACCCTGCTGAACAAATCTGGCAGCAATTTTGAAATGACTTTTTTTTAAAATTATAAAAGGGAAATCTGAAAAAACAATAGAAAAAACTTTAATAACATCATGGAACATTCTTCAGGCTTCTGGGGGGGGAGATTTTAGTTTGTGGTCTATAGAGCATTCCAAACTCAAGATATCAGAAGTTTTGTTGAATGTAGAAATTTTGCGTTATTGTAGTGAGCATGTTGGATGAGCTTGTGGCAACATAGCACATGTCCAGTAAATTCCAGTAAATACTGAATTACTGTAAAAGTACAGAAGGTTATATCCCCAAGAAATGGGGAAGTGGGGATGTAAGAAGCGACACTAACCGACTGTTATTCTTGATTTAGCAAACGTCACAGTACAAGGCCATAATCTGGAAACGTGTTCACTTAGAATTGGAGCCAATTTCCTTCAGAAGTTCTTCCCAGGAAGTAAAGCTATATACCTGCCAACACCATCATGGGGAAACCCCCACACCAATATTTAAGATACGTCATCTTGCAAGAGTTCCATTTGTAACCCCCGATCACCAGTTGACATAAACAATTTTAAAAAAATGGCCTTAGGGTTCAGGTACTTGTTATTGTACGGCCATAAATAAAAAATAATTTGTAGCCTGTAGAATTTTAATGGGGGGTCACATAACTCTTTTCTGAATCTAAACACAGCAGTTAGTCCGAAGCACTCCGAGCTCAAATTTGACCCCAGTCATTTGGCACTTCTTAAAAGCATTGACTTATTTGTTTCATAGAATCAACGGATAAATGGTTAAAACATTGTGTCTGGAAGCAAGTCCTAGAAGTGACTTTGTTTGTTATTTTTAGAGAGGATAACATTTTCAGAGAGGCTGAAACTATTTATGAATTAGAGACGGTATTTTTTAAATCGGTACCTCTCTCCATGATTGAAACCAAGGCAATACCACTTCCCAATGAAAGCATAAATTTCCAGAGCTCTTTTAAGATGAAGGGGGAAAATGTAGCGCTTGCCCGCTGGTTAGGTTATTTGTCTTTGGTGCTGGAGGTCCCTGGTACAATTCCCAGAAATGGGGTGCACCAATTGTTATATTACCTACTCATACTTTTGATTAAAGTATTAGTTCTCATTTATTTGAGAAAAGATTTCTCACAGGAAAAGTACTGTTTATGATAAGAAAGAGAGCAGGGGATTACCCTAGTGTTGTTTGTACTAGGTGCACCTGTTAGATTGCACATAGGGGAAGTGGGGGAATTCCCCAAGATGTAAACATTAGAACTGAGTCAACTTGTTTATGCATTTGAGATCAAACATGTGCATGATCAGGTATTCCCCCATAAGTTATATATGTGAAGTGATGTAATCAGATGATGTAATTTATGTGAATTCAATTGGTCCGCTGTGCAAGGTTATTTTTATGCATGATTCTGTGGTAATATCTTTTTAAGACTTTCGGACTTTGTGAAGTCAGATATATAATGAGATTTGTGAGTTAAGTCTCGCCGCCGCAGTAGAGAGGCCACTATGCGATTCACCTTGAAACAATTCTATAAAAGGACTTTTGTATCTTCGTGTAGGCTATATGTGAATTATTACGAAAAATTTTGTCCGGCCTTCTGGCAACTGCGTTGGTCAGATATTCAAGTCAAAGTCAATGACATTAAGGCTATCATGGATCAAACTCCTCAACCATTTGGGGCTAAAAGCCTAAAGTAGGTGTCTATACCAAGGTTTTGGGGTCAACAAACACAATAGCATCTAGGAAAAACGATCAAATGCCCCCTTCCTTGATTTTCAAAATAGTATGCACTATCTGCATGAAATTTTACTTCAACTTGAATCCCCCCTCAACCATTTTAATGATCTTGGTTAAGACCTCCTTAGATTTCATAGTACAAACGCCTCTGACCCTTTTGATTTTGTACAGGTGAATTGGTATAAGTCTCCTCTTTCCATTGGATATCAAAAGCATTCCAATTTTATCCAATTGACTTCATTATTAAATTTTTTAATGAAGTAATAATCATGAAAACTTTGATTTCTCCGATTATTGCTAAAAATAAGCTCAATTTCTATTCTTGAGTTAAAATACGGATGTTTGATTTTGTTATGTTTTTGGGGAGATTATGAAGGAAAATCAAGTTGGTAACATCCACAGGAGGTCAGTTGGCGTAGCCCGAGGGGGGCAGGGGGGCCACGGCCCCCCAATAATTGATTTCGTCGGTTGAGATGAGCCCGTCGGTTCACTTGAAAAATTCAGGTCATGGCACTTGCAGGCCGGATTGTCGGCAAAGTATAGGTTTAAAGTTCAATGGACAGCGTGCGACAAGTAAATTTTACAAAATCGTACAAAAATTAGCCCTCAGAAGACATTTAAAGCATATAAAACCCAAAATTTCAGGGGGCTTCGCCCCCTTGACCCCCACCGGGGCTTCGCCCATGGACCCCAACAGGGGCCCTAAGGCGGGCCCCTGGACCCTACCCATTTTCTGTCGGTTGAGATGCGACACTGGCCCCCCCCAATATGAAAATCCTAGCTACGCCACTGCAGGAGGTATTTAAGTGCATAAAGCATATATATTTTTGATAGAAGTGAAAAAGACAAATATTATAAGGTGGCAACCATCCCCTTCCTCCAAAAACTGAGTCTTGTCTTGGCGTGACAGATTATTTGCGCTAAAATGAAAGCAAATGATGGTCCCAAAATCAGATGTAGCCATAAGGTTTCAAATTTATGTGTTTTAGCTGGCCGGATGAAAACCTTGTTGGCAGTGGTAAAAACACCCCACCTTCATCCCCCAGGAAGACGAAGGTTACCTCAGACCTTCAATGGTGGACTTTGCCACTCATATGAGGCAAGGAGTCCCATTCAGCGTACCTGTGACCTATCAAACACGCTGACAATGGATGCGTTTAAACACTATGACGACGGATGCGTTTAAGTTGGGGGGGGCTCACCTCCTATTTCTTCGTGGGCAGGCCGCCGACCGGCCTCCGTGGCTCATCACCACATAAACGTCCTTGAGTTGTTCGCCGTCTTTCTGGCATTGCGGCACTGGCTCCCCGTGGTCAGGGGGGAGATAATTGTTGTCCGCTGTGACAATATGAAGGTGGTGACATATAAACAAGGAAGAGGTGTAATCAGTCCCAGCCTATGCAGGGAGATTCTTCGGGCTATTCGGGTGGTGTCGAGATTGGGACATCGGGATGATCGCCTCCCGTGTTTCGGGAGTGGACAATGGTTTGCGGACAGTCTCCCAGGAGGGTCCCTAATCCCAGACACAGCCAGAAGTCAGAGGGCCGTCAGTGGAGTGGCAGCTCTACTTTGCAGTTTGCCGCACAATCTTCTAGATAATGGACCGTCCACACGTGGATCTGTTCGCCTCAGTCATGAATCGGCAGATTGTGGCATATTAGGGGCCTACTCTTGGAACCCGGATCCCCGGGCAGTCAAACAGGACGCCATGGCAGCGGACTGGTCAGGATTGATAGCCTATTATGCTTGATCATAGCTTCTCCAGGTTGCCATGTTCCCAAAAGTTCCCGAGTGGCTCTGTCTCGAGACTGCCTGGTAGCCCATTATGGCCACGGCAGCTGTGGTTTCCCAGGCCGCTAGATCGGCTTTTAAGGGAACAGATCCATCTTCCAAAGGGAGGGGGCCTGGTACGAGGTCCTCCAGTCGAAGCGTTCGTCCCAGAGTGCACCACCCATGTTCCGAACCTGTCATTTCTGTAGACTGTACACTGTACACTGAGGTGATACTTTTTTATGGCAAGCCACAGCAGTCATAAATGCGAGTTTTGCGACGACGTATGTCGAGTTTTTGCGACCCCGTGTGTCGAGTTTTGTATGTGGTCGAGTTTTTGCGACGCCGTGTATCGAGTTTTTGCGACGACGTATGTCGAGTTTTTGCGACGCCGTGTGGTCGAGTTTTGTATGTGGTCGAGTTTTAATTTTGCGACGCCGTGTGGTCGAGTTTTGTATGTGGTCGAGTTTTTGCGACGCTGTGTGACCGAGTTTTGGACGGTATGTGGCCGAGTTTTGGACGGTATGTGGCCGAGTTTTGGAGGGTGTCTGGCCGAGTTTTGAACGGTATGTGGCCGCGTTTTGTGTTTTTAGAGCTTGTTTCCACATTGATTATTTGTCATTATTGAGGATGTTGATGATCTAATATGTTGATTTTTTTAATATGATTATAGACAATAAATCAACTTTGTAATAAACTTAAGATGGGAGCTACACAGATTTATCAACTTTGTAATAAACTTAAGATGGGAGCTACACAGATTTATCAACTTTGTAATAAACTTAAGATGGGAGCTACACACATTTATCTCGCAGAGTACCAATATTATATAATTTCATGTCTGAAATCAGCCATACTTTAATGAGAAAACATGTGTGGAAGGATTATTTGGTGGTTTTGCTCCGTTAGTGTTGTGCGCCCTTGACCTTACACGGGCGACGGGCGCAATTTATACATTATTTATTTTATGCACTATGGCGAATTTTATCTGGTTTGTCACGATTTTCTTTCTATCAGCGTCTACATGTGAGGCCAACGAAGTTAGAGATTATTTTGCTTCTCTTGTACATGTACCCCACCCCCTTAGGAAGACGTGTTACGAAAAATACCTTAGGAAGACGAGGGTTGAAGTTACTGGCTATTCACCATTTTAACATCGTACTAATCTTATCTATCAAAAATCTATTTTCTTGGATTCTTTTATACTTAGGTGAGAAGGAGTAAACAAAAAGGAAAAGAGGTACCGAAATATTCTCAAAATGAAAGGAATATGAATAACTATAGAGATCTGCCATCAGTGTAACCGCAAAAAAGGCTGGTTTTTTTTTAAAAAATCGTGTCCTAACCGACATGTTACTCCTTTGCATTAATGCATTGAAGTATGTCATCATACATGTTAGATTTGACCATTAGGGGTTGTCATTATTATTAATTTCCATACGTGGCCAAGAATAATTATCTATTTTTTTATTCATATTAACGTTATAACTGTCAAAGTTCTAATTGTTGCATTTTGGTAAGAAAACAATAGAAATAAAAAAATAGTTTTTTTTTCGAAAGACCTTACCATCCCTACTTTGTTTGTAAAATGTCCTAATGTCATTAACGAATGGTGCATAACTGTAATAAAATAACTATTATAATAATATTCAAATAAATCACATAAATAATACTGACAATATCCAATGTTGAACACAAAACTCTAAAACCCACAAAATCGGCACACCGTCCAAACTCCCACTACCGTCCAAACTCGGCCACAGTACCGGAAAACTCGGCCACCTACCGGAAAACTCGGCCACAATACGGACACTCGGTCAATCCCTCCAAAACCCCACCACACGGCGTCGCAACTCGGCCACACGGCGTCGCAAAACTCGGCATACGGTGTCGCAAAACTCGACCACATACAAAACTCGACATACGGCGTCCCAAACCCGACATACGCGTCGCAAAACGCGATTAACGGCTTCCGCACATACTCGACCACCTCAAAACTCAAACACTCGGGGTCGCAAAACTCGACATACGTCGTCGCAAAACTCGATACACGGTGTCGCAAAACTCGCATTTATTACTGCTGTGTCTTGCCATAATTTTGAACAGCTGCCATGCTCACTGTTCAGGCAAATTCCCTAGAGCATCATAGGATTACCATACCGTTGTGCCGATAGAGAGTTCGATCCTGCCAATTTCTTGGACCGTAGACCGGGTTGGAAATTTCCTCACGAAGTCATTCAGTAGTGGGTTTAACTTAGTGTCCGGACTGTCCGAGTTTCTTTTTTACCGAACAGCCACAGACCAGACCCGTAAAGAGCTCGGTGATGCATGACCGTTTAAGGAAGTCCCCTCTTTTCCAATCTGGTGATTCGGGTATGTTAACGGATCGTCCCCAGTTCGTAGCTTGGTTCCGGCGTGGGATTTGCCATTGGTCTTGCAATTCTTGGTGTCGAAACGTTTAAACGCCAACCGAAAGCTTAGTCGTCTGGAACTTCCTAATGGCTGTGGCGTGTGGCCATAGGGGTTCGATATACACATGCCTTGTCTACGGACTAGGCCCACCACCGCTTTGAGCGCACGGAGGGCTCTATTCTTCCGAAAGCAGGCTTTTTGGGCCAAGAAGCAGACTCTTTCTTTTACCCCGAAACTGTGTTTATGCACTTCTGCACCATGAGTTTGGCAGCCAGCTCAGAGAAGCCTTCAGCAAGGGACAAATTGAAGCTCTAGCTGGATTTCCTCAGTCATCTGAAATGCCCACAAAACCACAATGATTGGTTGACTGGCTACTTCTTGGTTGGGTTCCTAATGTGTTCGACGCTCCTCACTCTTCCTCCTGGGCATTCTCTATGAATAGGCCTTCATCCAGACATTTTGGACAATGTCGGTTGGGAGTTGTACTTCCATCTTCCAACAAGTCTCTTGATGGCATGTGTTAGTCAAGCGTAGAGGGGTGTCGCCGTCCCATCCCTCTTGGCTGATCGTCCTAGCATTTTGACCCAGGAGCATTAGGCAATTATGGGTGGGGCGTTGACAGGGGGTGCGTTGGCGTTGGCTAGGCTACCTCCGGCAGCTCCTTCTCCGCACCGATTAAGCCACACAGTGGTAAGATCTGTGGGGCAAAAGTAAGGTTTTGGAAGAAACTAACACTAGTACAGTGTATTTCCCTCCCAGGAGTGAGAGGGCGATACACTTGAGTGTGATACCTACATTCCACAACCTTATGGTTCCCCACAATTTGTTATTTTCTATATACGCTACAAGGAGTCTTTGGAAGGTTTTGTCTGAGTTTTTTTTTTTTTTTGTTGTGTGAGAGAAACATTTTGCTGAAGGGCTAATCACTGTGCCGCTTGATGTGGTCCGTGATATTTGGTGGCGTAGGCCATGTCCCAAATGGAATATTTATGCAAAAAGGACTATCACTAGTACCACACAATCACACAGGACTCATTAGTTCGATGATCTGTCCAATAATAATATTCCTACCTTTCTTAACACAAATCCAAACCAAAATAAAAATCCAAATATTTTCTTTTTTCATATTTTATCTATTAATAGCAAATAATTGTTGTTTAAATATTTGTAGCAAGACTGACGAATTGGCTAATTACGGTGAGAAAAACTTGTAAAATTTTGATTATAAAGTCTTTCTAAGCATGAAAAGCATGATGCTGCATTTGTACACATAGCTACAAAAATATTTTATTGTTTTTATTGACACCCACCCCTTTTTGCGTCTAAGGCCAATTGGCTGAGCAGTTATGACCCATCATAAGGCCGTTGACCTATGAATTCTGACCAACCTTCTTGGCCATATTTCATTGGACCAAAATAAGAAGCCTCATTAACCACTTTTAGAATAAGCCAAGAATGGTTAAGTAGTTATCATCGATATCCACTGATTTTACAATATATTTTGGCGTTTTCAGTATAAGATTTGGTTAAAATTTTTGGTTTATTTGATACTGACGACTGCGAATTGGCTAATTTATTTTGAGAAAACGGTGGAAAAATTTTGATTAAAAGTGTTTTTTTTTTTAATTTTTAAATGATTTTACTATATTACGATTTTAGACTGTTTTTATTGTGTTATTGACCCCCAAAACAATTGGATGAGCAGTTATAAACCCATCATAGGCCGTAAAAAAGGTCGAAGGCGGCCCAACTAGAAGGCGGGACAAATTTTTGGGGTAATATTTACCATCAATTCATTGAATTGATGGTTTTGCTATCGAGAGCAGCGCGTCTTATTTTCTCTACTAGTCGGGACGTTATATTGCATTTTTTGATGTGAAAGCTGTTAGTGGACGTAGACACATGGGGGAATATCGTTGTTTGGGCTTGATTTTTAAATTTCCGTGATGGGAGTCAGTTTGGATAACTTTTGTATCGTTTTGTCAAGTTTTGGACATCATTTGATGCTGCGCTTGTCGTCTTTTCTTATGTGGAAATGCTATGGGTGATGTGTGGCAAACATATTTACCGGTTTAGTGGGTTCTTCGGGCAAAACATGAAACAGTGATCATGTACCATATTACCAAGCTGCAAGGGCTTACTTACCAGGGACTGAGGTCAAAACACAAGTGCCAGTTCATTTGCTTTGAGTAGGATTTAGTGTGGAAAACAAACCCAGACCAATCAAAATTTTGCAGCCCTTGAATTTTCACATGGAATGTGGGGAAATTGATTGTGGTATAACATGACTTTAAAAAATTGAGTTCTAACAATTGATACATGATTAAATTAATAAATTATTTTCAAGTTAACTTATGGTTATCAATAAGAGGCCTACTTGGACTTTAACAAATATATGATATTGTTTTGAAAAATAGTTTGTTCAAATATTCCCCTTCTTCCTGAGTAAGTGTGACCATGGGCCTGTTAGTAAGGTCAATTCCTAAAGTGCTACAACTTGATTGTAAAACTTTCAAAATGTCAATGATTGAAATGTTTACTTGAAAGAGTATACCATATATCAAGAGGCCCTTTAAGTTCTGTTATAACTCGGGTATTTTTGCAAACCAATCCAAAGAATAATCGGCAAGTACGACGAGAGACCCAAATTTTGCCTCCATTTCGTTTATGCTGTGTCCTTAAAGTTGTTAACAAATTAACGTCCATTTGGGTGCAAAGGGATAGGCCTAACAATATAAATGAACCTTTGTGATTTGCTGTTTGCCTTTTTGAATAATTGCTCCATCATTGTCTATTAATGCAAAAGTGGTTTAGGTTATAATTAGCGGTCCGGCTCAACGTGTGCCTGGTGTATTACAAGATGCATCTCAAATGACATTGCCACCCCACCTAAAACAGGGGCTGTAAGAAGGCGGAGCCCTGGCAATTTTTGTTGCGGGAAAGCTTTATTTTAAGAGCTCCTATCTCATGATGCAGTTCACATGTTTGGTAGATGGCTCCGTTTTAAAACCAGTATGAGCCTTTAAAGTTGATTTTATACTTCAACATTTTCATTTCAAATATTTTTTTTAAATCTCCATTGACTTATTCCCTGCTGACAGTTCCTTAATGGGGGCTGTCATACGGCGGGGCCCTGTCAATTTTTTTCGGAAAGCTTTAGTTTAAAGAGCTCTATCTCATGATGCAGTCATAACTATGTAGGTTGCTCCGTTTTCAAGGAACGAACCAATTTTCAAGTTGACTTTTACTTCAACCTTTCAGGCATTGCTTTTTTAAAAATGCAATGGATCTAAGTGTCCGAACATACTGTTCCTTAAATGTGCAAGCTTTCATTGAATCATGTGGGGGGGGGGGGGGTTCTTTAGACAGTATCCATTGGCTGTAATCCCTCTTGAGGCACCTAGGGTATGCTCAAACCTTAAATTTCAAAAAAAATTCTCCCCCATTCCAATCAAATCCTCCATGATTCAGATCAATCTCCCTGATTCCAAGACAAATCTCCCTGATTCCAAGAATAAATACTCCCCCGCGATTCCAAATCTCAATGTTGGCAGTCCTGGAAAGGTCATTCAGTGGTCGTTATTGGATAACTTGGGCCGTTGCTTGAGGGCCGGGGTCCTTTTTTGGGTGTCAAAGGTCAATCCAGGGGGTCGTTATCATGCTTTGATATATGGATTGAGTTTTGGTATGGGGGAGTTTTGCCAGACAATTTTGTGATCATGTTTTTCGGGGTCCTTTGGGGTCAAAGGTCATTCAGGATCGTTTTTGGGTAGCTTGGCCGTACTTTTACCTTATGGATATGAGTTTTGATGTGGTGGGAGAGTTTCACGTACGAGTTTTGTGGTCATGTTTGTGAGGGTTCATTAGGGTGGGGTCAAAGGTCATCCAGGGGGGCCGTTATCGGTTATCTTTCGCCGTGCTTTACCTTGGATATGAGTTTTGTATGGTGGTAGAATTCGCCGTACGAGTTTTGTGGTCACGAGTTTTCAAGGGGTCATTTTGGGGGTCAAGGTCAATCTGGGTCGTTATCGTGTAACTTGGCCATGCTTGGATAATAGGATAAGAGTTTTTTGTAGGTGTTAGTTTTTGCCGTACAAGTTTAGTGTTCATGTTTTCGAGGCCAGGGGTCCTTTTGGTGTGCAATGTCATCCAGAGGTCATTATCGGGTTACTTGGCCATGCTTAGTCGTATGGATATGAGTTTTGGTATGGTGTTAGTTTTGCCATACAAGCATTTTTGTGATCAACGTTTTCGAGGATCTGTCATTTGGGGGTCAAAGTCATTCAGGATCGTTTTTGGGTAGCTTGGCCGTGCTTTTACGTAGGGATATGATTTTTGATGTGGTGGTAGTTTCAATCAACATCATCCCCGTACGAGTTTTGTGGTCAACGTTGTGAGGGGGGCATTTTTGGATTCAAAGGTCATCCGGGTCGTTATCTGTAACTTGGCCTGCTTTGAACTCTGGATTATGAGTTTTGGCTATGTTGGTCATAAAAAGAGTTTCGCTGAACGAGTTTTGTGGTCACGTTTTCGAGGGGTTTCATTTGGGTCAAAAGGTATGTAGAGGGCCATATTGGTAACTTGGCCGTGCTTTCATACCCATGCTCTTTACGTATGGATTTGAAGCACCTGGGGCGCTATTAGGTAAAATACAGTCCAGTATACTTCATCTAGCATGTCATGCTCAGCTAGTGTGTCATTAGGGGTCATTTCAAGATCAAATGTCAAGTGGGGCAACAGTGGTGTTGGGTATGGACTGAAAACTGATGCCAAAAATCTTTAAGGTCACAACAGGTCATCCGTGTCATTCAATGTCAAAGGAGGTCAAATGGGGTAAACTTGTATGTATCCAGTGAAACTTGGTAAGCGGGCGATGTTGAGAAATTTTAAAGCTCATGACAAGGACATCAGGGTCATTCAGGTCAATGAACCGCAAAACCTGATAGTCAGTCCATCCGGGATCGCAAACACAGGTTGTATTGCCAAAAAAAATCCAAGGACCGCCCTAGTAAAATAACTATTAAAGAAACCACGCGGTCCCCATAACTCTTATGGTATTGGCACATAATGCCCACTTAAAGGCCCATATGCCTTTGACCTCCATGCCCTACTTGACCTTTGACCCCAAATCAAAACATCTTCCCAGTTGAGTTATATAGCCACCAAACTTCCTCAAGATAACCACTGGCCAAGACCCATGGGCTATATGTCAATTGACCTGTAATGACCCACATGACCTATGACCCCACAACTATTATGCATTCCCTAACCATCCGAAAAACAATTGTTGTTTCTGCCTCATTGATGCACTCGTTCATATGGCCTACAAATATACAAAGAGTCCTTTATTTAATTTTTCAAGGTGTATAGACAGTGTCATATTACCCTCTACTACAAGCAGTTTTATAATCACGAGCTAAACACTATGTTATAGCTAATTTTTATATACAATAATGGTAGATTTATTCTTCACATTGTGCCAGGATTTAGTATATTTTCAATTCCATGTTAGCAGACGTCAATAATTATTCGACTGTCGTTTTTGAAGCCGAAAGTGCTGAGAATCAAAATAGGATTCCAATTGTGGACAGATAGAAATCTTGGTGATTATCCTGGACTGATATATCTGTGGAGTATTATTGTCGTCGAGGGACTTATTAACCTTGTCGTCTGAACTGCTGGACAAAAGTTATTATCAGGACTGAGAAGATTCTTTTGGAATATACCATGATATTTGTGTGACTTTTGCATGCTGTCATTTGAAGTCTTCGCTGTGAAGACATATCGTTGAACTGCAACGTTGCTTGTGGACATTAGTGACATTCTTGTGGACAATAAGTATAAACTAATTGTGTGTAATTGTGTAATTTTGATATATGTAATATTGCTTTTGGACATGCCAAATTCTTGAACCAAATCAATTAAAGATCATTAAAACTGTTTTATTATATAAAATTTAGATCACATGTGCACAAGGCTCATTTATTTGTGTTTGAAAGGTATTTCTGACCTTTGACGCC
The DNA here is from genome assembly GCA_023653785.1 of Ophioderma brevispina. NCBI lineage: Eukaryota > Metazoa > Echinodermata > Ophiuroidea > Amphilepidida > Ophiodermatidae > Ophioderma > Ophioderma brevispina. The sequence goes on along the minus strand of JAMKCH010009556.1, from coordinate 43,394 downwards.
TACGAGACGTCATAACACAATTTACTTGCCCATATGAAGTTGTACCCTTGTCAATCAAGCAAAGTTAAACAAATGGCATAACCCCCAATCCTGTTTACCCTCAATTACAAAATTGATGATTGCCAACTGACACTAGACACAAGCATTTCAGGCTCTTCAGTGTTAAGAAGTTCGTACAAATTCAACTCTAATGGATAATCCAATACATGATAAATGTCATTAAAGGGGCATTTCCTGATCCACAACCTCATCCCCCCGACTTACTTAAAAAAAGTTTAGATTTGTATATCATCTGAACCGTTAGCCTTAGTAATCCATGCGTACGTAATCTTATTTGCAAATTCAGTCGGATTTGTAAGAAATTAGTAATTTCGTATTTTTTGTCCGTAACGGACAGATATTACAGCACAGTGGCCTATGGGACCATGGGAAACGAGCATTTGCTCATAACACAAAACTGCAAAGTCAGGATCAGCTCAAAAGTTGTGAATAAGCTTTTCTCAAGGATATCTATTGAACAATGAATAAAACAGAAGGTGCTGGAATCACGAAATGCACCTTTAACTTAGTCATTCAGGACAATAGCACATTTTTGATTGACAAGACTACAACTTCATCCCCCGACTGCTTTTAAATGTGTCTAGCATGTGAATTATGTCCACCCTGATCAGAAACATTGCTTTGTTTGTCTTTTTTCCAGACATGCTGGATTGGATGTGAAAGCCTACCGTTACTATGATAAGAATACCTGTGGTTTTGATGCAGCTGGTGCAATGGATGATATATCTGTAAGAAACACTTCTTATTGAAAATTCAATTATATTTTTTGTTCAAAATTTTGTTTCCAATAACAGTTTGTCAAAATAGTTAAAGGTGACACAAGAGATTTTGAGGCACCCAAGTATTATGTCATAATAGTAATTTCATATAGATTAGACACTCAATAGATTTCTTACCTTGTATTTGGCTACAGAAATGTCTTAAAAGAGAGAAAAAAGTGATTTTCATTTGCTTATAATTATTTCAATATAAACATAGGCTGAATTTTGTATTTGCTCCTATACAAAATTAGAAATTTCACAATTTTTGTACCAAAGAAACATTTCTCAGCTTAATCCTTTCAGATGGGGATATTTTTTATGGAAAGCTTGACATCAGGGCAAAAATCAGTACTTTTGATTTTTTAGGGACACCTGATAAGTGAAATCTCTTGTTGTACCTTTAAACTCAAGAATACCAAACTAAAAGCTTGTATTTGTACCTAGTGTAATGCTAAGGTTACATCTAACACTGCAATCCACTCAAAGAAAACTTATACGTATATACTTGCATTTCTGTGGATATTTGGTAATGTAATAGGGCAATTAATAACTTGTGAATTCTTTTTTTTTCAGAAAATTCCACCCCAATCCATCATTCTTTTACATGCGTGTGCACACAACCCTACAGGTGTAGATCCCAAGGTATGTAATGCCCAATTAGTCAGAAGGGTGAATCTTGGAATAAATAGTAAAGGAAATGAGAGTAATCAATATGTTAAAAGGGTGAATCTTGGAATAAATAATAAATGGAAATAACAGTAATCAATATGTTAAAAGGGTGAATCTTGGAATAATATTAAAGGGAAATGACAGTGATCAATAAGCCCTTTTGCAATTCAGATGTTACAGTTGTGAAAATTAGAGATTATAGAATTATTTGCACATGTACCTATGACCCTACTGAAGCAAAGGAATTCTCATCTGTGTTGGTTTAGGGATTTATACTGTGTACATTTTGCCATAAGTGATCTTCCCAGTGGAATCGGCCCACATTTGAAACTTGCACCTCCGCTGTGGCAGACTTCCATTATGTCTTTCAAATAGAGTGTAGATTCCATACGGAATAGCCCATTTGATAACTTCATTTGAAATACACGTCTGTTTGGTGGTAGATTTAGTTAATCTTCCACATGGATTTTAATATTTAAAGGTTGATTAAGAGATTTTCCAACAAATTGGTGTTTTTGCATGTACATTAATGCTTGCCTACATACTAATCACTGAAATAGCTAAGGTCAAATCGATGTTCTCTTCATGGAAAATTGCAACTTTGTAATACAATTTCAGATGCAGAATTTTTATTATACACACAGTATCCTTTGGTACTGTTATACTACACATACATGTTTACTTGAAAAGAAAAAAGAAAAAAGATTGATCTCAAACTTTGCGATTGAGCATTTTAGGTGACTATCTTAGTGTTTTGCACACACAGACAGAAAATTTATTTCAAAATCTCTGAGTATACCCTGAGCAATTCACACTGTCATATCAAAATCAATTTTAACTTATTGTATATCCTTTATCTTGCAGCCAGACCAGTGGGTGGAAATGTCAAAGATTATAAAGGTATAGTTGCTATTTATTGCTTAGCTGAATTAGTTAAATTATGTGAGAAAGTTAATAGACTCCTAAATTTTGTAGACTGCAATACACTGTGTAGCAAGATTTTCCAGGAGGATTGAGTACCAGTTCATAAATTCTCTAAGTTACTATTTTTTTGCAGTTGCTTTAAAGAGACATGAGGAGATTTCCAGAAAGAAGCGCCCCCAATTTTTCGCGAACCCCGGTTTTTTACATATTTGGAATGCTTACCAATGTATTAGATCACACCTGAAGTGAATAAGCCGTCTTTATGTAATAAGATGATGATTTGGTACTTTGTCGTGCACGACAGAAAGTCAAAGCATGGTTTTCTATGGGGAACGATTATGATAGCAGACAAGTTCAAAACAAGGTTTGCGGTTTTCTTTTGCACCTGTTTGTCCAATAAACCTTCAAAACATTCTCGGTAGGTGGTCTACAACCAATCGAGTGAAATTTGAGAGAAATTTGTATCCTAAAAAAATCTCCTCCCGTCACTTTAAAAACAAGATGGTTCCAAATCCATTTTCACACAATCGCCTGGAATATTTAGTTTGTTATTATGCATAAATTATGCAAATGAGCTCATCAAATATGTAATAGATATCACTGGCACACATGTTAGCTGCTTTCATATGGTGGAGGTCATATCTTCATAGCATCAAGCCCTAGCTATAACGTGTGCATCAGGCTTCGAATTACAATTTTAGAGTTACATGCACCAGTGCATGTAACTTTGAAAATTTACATGCACAGTGTGAAAGTTACATGCACAGCAGGCTAATGTAAATATATGAATACTGATGCTACTAAATTTCATATCAGGCTCAGGTTACATAGGCTTTTTGACAATTGACAAATGCCAATTTTATTCAAATCCAAATCACATTTCTCTGAATAAAACTAAATTGTATGTAAACACAAAGTTGATTTGCATGAACACGTGCAAATGCAGGAAGACAAAAGTTACATGCACAATGAGAAAGTACGTGACTGTGCATGTGTGCCACCTGGCGTAATTCGAAGGCCTGGTGTGCCAATGCAAGCCTTAGCTATAAGCTTGCATATATATGGTGGAGGTCCCAGGTCCATGCCCTTACAATTAAACCAGAAGGCTTTTTTATGTTTTACGTCTGTTATGCAATTAGCAACTTATTGTATAGTTTATCTTTCCCTGGAGATGTCAAGCGCACGATAGTGTTGAAAAAAAAAAGGTGAGCTTGGCCTGGATTATCGAACCGGCGACCTTCATATTACATTGGGCTGATGCTCTTACCACACTAAGCTATCAAGTAGGTAGGTGGTTAGGTAGGAGCGATAGATGTTATCTCTAGGTGTTAGGTTCAAAAGGTGCCTTAGCGCAAGTGCGTAACCAGCGGGGGCTGGGGGGCGCAAGCCCCCCAAAACAGAACTCTTGCCACCCCTTCAGCCGCCCCATTTGCAAATGAACTTGACTTTGGTTACAGTGTATATGGAGAACAACCCAATTTGCCCCTCAAAAAAAGCCTTGGGCACCCCTTTGCCCCCCCCCACCATTTGCAAAGGTCTGTTACGCCACTGCCTTACGCGCGATGCATCAGACCAGTTATATTACATTTACGATTTTATCTTGTTTTGAAAACACATTAAAAGGTTATTTCAAAAATTTTGTTGATTCTGATAGCATTTTGGTGTTGTATGCAGAGGTTTATATCATTATCACATTCTCTCTTAATTTCATTTTTTAAAGCCAATGTTCTTAAAGAAACGATCAGAAACTGCTGAATAAGGACGGTGTGAGTGCAGGTAATAATTTTAATATTTCGAAAAATGGGCACATTGATATAAAACCTCAACCACAGGTTTTGGAGTACAAATGCCTTGCTAATCTTACATGTTATTTTAATGCATTTCTACTAATAGGAGAGGAATCTATACCCATTCTTTGCCATGGCCTACAAGGCTTCGCTAGCGGTGACGCTGACCGTGATGCGCTGGCACTGAGGCACTTCATCAAAGAGGGCCATACGATTGTCTTGCTCAGTCCTTGCAAAAAATATGGGACTCTATGTAAATAGTCTACCTGATGTGGGATTTTTTGAAGTGGAAGTTTTGTTTTATAAACTGATAATTAATGAAGTTAGGATGCATACAGGTTTGATGAGATTGAAAGGCACAAAAAGTATGCAATATTGCCAACAAATACACACTATTTTCAGTATAATTAGTTTAATTCTGAAGTCACATTTTTGAAAAAATGACTGACCATTAGTAAAAAGAAAAGCTAAAAATTCAATAATGCTGCTTTAAAAATTTTGTTCTGTGGAAATGTTCATGCTACATTAACATGGTGCATGCAATGCGAAGGGATCGTAAAATATTGTAAAATATGTCGGCGCCATAGTGTGTGTTTCACTGGGCGTGGGCTAGTAACTGCCTAATCTGAAATAAAAAGATTAGGGTATGTAATTAAAAAAAAAGTTTAATCTCAGATTTCGAACCCAAGCACTATGTAGTGTGAGGTTTTTTTTAGTCAGAACATGCACTCTGTGGAGATTTTTTCTTATGACCAGTTGGTCAAACCACAAGCAGTTAAAAAGCTATTGTACTTTTTTACCCCAGTGCGCGGGTGAAGCTGAGATGAGCTTTGTTTTTTTTCTTGCTACCTTTTCATTTTAGCTCATGAACCTGCTAACCAGATTAGCCCGAAATTTCACCGGGTAAATGAGAAGAAAGTATAGTAGCAAAAATTTTGACCACTTCTGGTAAAAATCTGGGGAAAAGGCTATTAGCAAATCAGGCCATGGCCCTTTAACTCTAAAACATATAGCTCTGTCTTGCACTGCTGCCTGATGTCTGTTGTTGATCTACAGGTGAGAGATAGTGCTTGCTCTCGGAATGCAGTGATAATGATGAAGCAAGAGATTGTGAATATCAACTCAAGATCCTCAATCAGACCCATGTATTCTAACCCACCAGTCAACGGTGCAAGGATAGCTAGTACTGTCATGAACACCCCAGAGGTGAGGAGTATTGGGAGGCTCCTAATCAGAACCCATGTATTCAAACCCTCCAGTCAATGGTGCAAGGATAGCTAGTACTGTCATGAACACCCCAGAGTTGAGGAGTATTTGGTGAGGTGATCCTAATCAGACCCATGTATTCAAACCCACCAGTCAATGTGCACGGATAGCTAGTACTGTCATGAACACCCCAGAGTTGAGGAGTATTTGGTGAGTTGATCCTAATCACACACCCATGTATCAAACCCACACTCATCGTGCACGCATAGCTAGTAAGTCATGAACACCCAGGTTAAGGAGATTTGGTGAGTTAATCCTATAATCAGCCCATGTATCAACCCACCACTCAATGGTGCACGCATAGCTAGTACTGTCATGAACACCCCAGAGTTGAGTATTTAGTGAGTTGATCCTAATCAGACCCTGTTATCTAATCCACCAGGTCAATGGTGCACGGATGCTGGGTTTTATTATGAGAGGTCCGCCATCATTTTAGTACATTCACCTGAGGCGCCTGGGGAACCGTGTGTTTCCGCTACAAATTTAGTTATTTAGTACATTTTTAAACACAAATTAAAATTCTTATTGAATTTGATAGTTTTCAAAATATACATTTGATTTCATACAATGGAATAATTTCGAAATTTTTGTGGTAAGTTTGCGATTTTCTGTAATTAATTCGGCACCGTTTGAACGTAATAAATCCATGAGTTCATACTGGTATGTCCACATGTGCCGCTTTTCCGGGGTGCTCACCGTTCGCCTTTTTTCCTAGTTAAACAAAATTTTGAGTCCGGGAACCGCTCGAACAATAATTCCGGTCCGGGAGCGCAATTACCCAATTTGTCCACCCCTATTTCGGCTACATGCCTGGGAGCTATCTTTGTGTTCTTCATGACTTTAGTATATCGCACCTGCTGCACAGCAGGCATGATGGAAAGGGGTAAAGAAAATGACCGTTTTTATATTTGATTTTGCTGCTTTTTAGCCATAACTAACTCCCAAAACTTTCGGCCGCAAATAGTACAAACTAGACCTTTTGAACCTTATGATTAAAAAAAAAACTATTTAATATTTGGTATCCGTTTTCAACAGGCTTGGATCAATTTCAATTTGACCCTGTTATATACCTTTGACTCTCGGAAAAGCCATTTCCCCACCTCCTACGATAACACACTTTTTTTGGTATGTGTTGACACCTTTACTACCAAAATCAGTTGAAAATCAGCTTCTTTAAAATTTGTTTTCACAGATTTTGCAAGAATAATGTTTACTTTATTTACTAATATTCTACCCACCAGTCATGGGCACGGTTAGCATGGTGTGTCATGAACACACAGAGTTAGGAATTAATTTGGTGAGTTGATCTTAATCATAAGACCCATGTATTCCGAACCCACCAGTCAATGGTGCACGGATAGCTAGTACTGTCATGAACACACCAGAGTTGAGGAGTATTTGGTGAGTTGATCCTCATCAACCATGTATTCTAACCCACCACTCAATGGTGCAAGGATAGCTAATACTGTCATGAACACCCCAGAGTTGAGAGTATTTGGTGCTTTGATCCAATCAAGACCCCATGTATTCTAACCCACCACTCAATGGTGCAAGCACACTAGTACGGTCAAGAACACCCCAGAGTTGAGTAGTATTTGTGAGTTGATCTTAATCAACCCTGTCTTCGCACCCACCAGTCAATGGTGCACGGATAGCTAGTACTGTCATGAACACCCCAGAAGAGCAGAGTTGAGGAGTATTTGGATTTAACAGTGGTTTGATTCTCGCAGTTACGGAAACGTTAGTGCTCGTGTGTTAGGAAAGGTGAATTTCTATGGGTAAACCAAGAATGAACTTTAATAATTGGTAATTAAAAAGAACAAAAGTTGTGAATGCCTGAATTCAATAATACCCTAAATCTGAACAAAATCACAAACCTACTTACAGACTTCAGCTAATTGCTTGTTTAAAAAAAAGTATATCCCCTTTTCGTATTAAAGATGACACTTCCTGGTGAATGGTAGGAACCTCATGTTGTTTACTTTGAAAACAACATCTTGATAAAAGTCTTGAAACTTACTAAGTCAAGGAGCTATTTTCTTATCACTAAAGAAAAACCACACAGATTGCATTGTGACCAATTTTTAGCAGATCTGATAGGTTGAAAATGGTATAGGGTGCACCGCATTTTTAGGTAGCAGGTTGAAAGGTGTTGTAGACCTTTTAAAGAAGCACCCTGTACTCGAAATAACTTCTACAGTATATGTTATAAAAATTTATTATTGAACATAAGCGATTGGTTTCATGGAAAAATGGAACTATACTAACCATAAAAAGGATTAAAACATTTTCTGACCTGTGCTTTTTGAAATTTGTGCTAGTGTATAATGTGTTAAGCGATACGGACGGCGCAGTAGCGTCATACACTTACACTGACGCTTTCATATGTGTATGCCTATTGCATGGGTGACGCAAATGACCTGCAGTAATCGCATAACACAAACGATATAACTAAAGCATTAAGCGCGTCTTGTTTATTAAATATAAGACAAAATATAGTGTTTAATGTGATCATGTACTAACAAAATGTTTTGCTTGTGGATGCACTTATTCCTGTGTGGCTAAGCAGTAAGATGCATCGGTAGACTGTTTTATGCTGTATCGCGATATGTGTAATTAGAATGCAAAACTGAACTTCTTTCCAAATTTGATTTTTTTTAGCAATTTAGAGGACCGATCCTCAAGGTATACCCAACTGTGATGAACCACTCTACTAGGGGTATCCCTCAAACTGACCAGAACTCTTGGGACAGTCGGGGTTACCACCCTACTCTCTCGAAACTAACTGTGATATCCAGGTGTGATCAAAAAACCCTACATCAGAATAAAAAAAATAATTAAAATAGTTAAGATTTGTTTTTGCTCAAACGTTTGCTATGGTATAAAGAAGGGATAAACAGGCTTTCAAAACGCGTTTTGGTGTCATTTGGACTTTGGAGAAAGAGTTACGCCTATTTTGCTCTGAGACACTAACTTCAAAATCCTGTTTGGCACCGATTTTGAAGCCAAACAAGATGCATCGCTTACATAAGTTAACATGTCTTCAGCCGTGATTTGAGTACAAACATTTCCACCAACTTATTTGTTGAACATTAGAAGGTGGGAGAGTATTGAAGGATTATAAAGAAAAGGAATAGATCCCAAGAGGTGTGACAAAAGAAATGCTAAGTAAACATGTTCAATTTCCTGAATACGAATTCGAATATATGGTGTAAACCACAGTTTAGCTTTGGTTCAGCAAGATTTCTGTTTAACCCTACAACGAAACTCTGTGAGCAAAGTGAAACCATAGAAAGTGTTGTATTTCCTTCCCGCGCTTGAAAACAGCAGTGCGTTAATTGAATTTAAAAGGTTCTATTAACTCCGATTTATTTACAGAAAACTATAGCTTTAAGTTCTTCTTGCAATTTATGGTACGCTGAGTCATACGTATTGTGCAAATACTTACCTTAGAGTGTAAAACAAAAATCTCTGAGCGTTTCATTTATGTTATAGAACTGATCCTTGATATGGAGTATTTTCAATAACAGACTCTTATGATTGAACAATGGTAATTTAATTTTTTGAAGATTTTACTTATATTATGTTCAAAAATGACCATTTTATTCAAACTGATATGTTTTGTCGAAAAAAAATCGCTACAATCTGAAATTGCATGTTTAATTGTCTTTGTATAATTTTTATGGTATACCGTCGGTGTCAGTCTCTCCGCTTGTATGGCTAAAATCGGCGCAAACTGATTTTTAGGTCTCTCCGCAAATGACATGTTGTGAACCCAAACCCGAAAAGACACAAATAAAATCTTCTGAGATCTGTTTATCATTCTTAACAACCAAGCAAACATTGAAGCAAAATAACGTTTAACCTTTGAGAAAAAATCTTTCCTTAAATGTAGGGTTTTTATTGACTCACACTGTACATGTACGGTTGACTCTCTGTACATGGGCACCGATGAAGGCGTTATAGTCTTGTGGTTCATTTACCCAGGCCAAATGAACCGCGGAGAGAGTGGAACTTTAATTTTTTGATCACTAGTTCTTATACAATATACAAATGTATATCCGATTAAGTGCCAATTATATCCCAGCTAGTGGCACCCCTTGCTCTGCCATCTAAACCTGTCCTGATTTCTCTTGGTGTCTGTTGCATCGGCGCATTTTTCTCTCATAAATATGCAGTAGTTAACCCATAATTGAATGGTGTCTCACCTTGCCAGGTTAATGAACTGAACTGATGTCTGGGCAGCTCATTAATATGAGAGAGAGTTTGGTTGGCTAATCTTAAGAAGAGGCTCTATAGACCAAGACTGGTCACACATCACCATCATATAGGCATGGTTTTTTGCTTTTACGCAGAATTAAACCATAACAGGTCCAGTATGCATCATTTTGGCATACCAGCATGGCATTGATTCTCATATGGTTGCAATACAATTGCAGGGCTACCCAGCCTGGAGAACCTGGGGTACGGGAGACCCTATAGGCTGATTTGGGTAATTGTTTGTAAAACTCCAGGATGCTCCACGCGGGGTCTAACGCATTTATATCTGAAGAACGCTATTTCGAAGATTCATTTAGTTCAAACATTCTTTAATTTCCAAGGTTCATTTATCCGCAGGTACCTTATCGGAAGGTTTATTAATTCTGAACATCTTTAATAATCAAATTTGTTTATCCGCAAAAAAATAATGGTTCGTTTAGCGAAATTAAGATTTGTCTAGGCTATTCTATTTTTCCCTTATTCATTTTTGGATCAACAACCGTCGAAATAACAATCCTTCGGATAAACAAGCATTCGGAATAACAAACCTTCGGAAAAAGAACAAATGTTCAGATTAATAACCCTTCAGAATAATGCCCCATAGGTAATAGAAAATTCACGTGTTCGGATTAACACCTTGGGATAACGACCTTCGTATACAACACACTGCTCACCGCTGCCCCCGTGAAACAACCCGGCTTGTACGCTAGTTTTTGCCTTCCATCTGAGTATCTCTCGGCCATTTATATTTTCGCTTAATTAGGCTTAGTTTTGAGTATAATTCTTTTCCATGGCATAGCACGCGTGTTTTGTTATGTGAACTGCGTCCACATGCAACCAAGTGGTGTACCATTTTGGCATGGAAGCATCGTACTTATAACTTTCAAGTCTAGTTGAAGTAGTAAATTTCTTTGCCAAGTTACTAAGAGTTGGGGTAGGATTATGGGGAGATGAATCCATGTTCTGTTGTCTGCTAATGGCCTCTTTTTGGCACAGTAAGTTTGATTTGATACCTATAAAGAGCCTTATGGGTCAAATAGTTTTTGCAGGCTTTTTTAAACAAAAATTTTCTCAAATTGTAATCAGATGTTTTTGGTGATATGTTTCCATGTGAGGGAGAAATGATTATGAAACATCAGATCTTGATTAGGTCACCCACCTTTAACTGTGAAAACCACAAAAATGAACAACTTGGCAAATTTTTCCTGCGAGGCAAATATATAGTGCCAAGCAAGTTTCTTCAGTCTATAGGCACCAAGTTTTACTTCACTTACACAAAAAGGTTTGTCTCAGAAGACTACATATATTCTCAAATTAGCATTTTAGCACACTTTTTTCTCAGGTGTCGTAGGGGTTCCTTTAAAGGCTGACTCAGAGATTTCCTGATGAGGGCGCACTCATTTTTCAAACAAATTGTGTTTTTTGCATATACATAATGCTTGTCCATATACTAATCACTGTACGAAATAACTAAGCTCAAATCGAAGTCCTTCGTATATAAAATCACAACTTGTTATAAAATTCCGGATCCGGAATTTTTGTTATACACGGTATCCTATGGGACAGTTTTACTGTGCATAAATGTTTATTGCATGAAAACGGAAAATCCGATTCATCTCTAACTTTAATTTGGAATTGAGCATTTAGGTGACTATCTATAGTTCTAGATGACTATTTTTTAATTACTACACCAAAAATATATATTTCGAAATCTCTGAGTCGGCCTTTAAAAAGAAAAACTAAGGGCTGCAAAAAATGGCTCAAAATGCAATACTGTAACAACAATAATAAAAATGTTGGACTTCCCATAATCTTTTTGTAATAAACAATTGTTTCTTTTTTTCTTCTGAGATGGACCTTTTGCTGGAGCCTTACATGAACTGTGATATTCATATAGGTCGATTTTTAGGCCGTCTGATGCAATCGGAAAGACCTTTTGTCAGCATGATTTGTGTGTGTGTATCAAACATTGAGTATACACACCTCTTTAACTTACTGTAGCTTTTTGGTGCAGTGATGGATCAAGTTCATTGAGACCAGGGTTCTTATGTGGGGTCACAGATAAGGAGGTCAAATGTTTGAGGGGTCACCTTGAGTCATTATATTGCTCTAAATGCAAACCTTTTGGTTGACACTTTCTACTTACTGTAGCCTTTTATTGTAGTGATTTGCATATACATTGAGACAAGGGGTCTTATGTAAAAGATGAGTTAGTCAAAGGTCATGGAGGGGTCACTTAGGGACATTATATTACTCTGCACTTATTCTTTGACCACATAACCAGACAACCTATTGAGACGGCTGTCTTTATTTTTTTTTTTTTTTCCGTTTATTTTTTAAAGAGTTGATCAAGTTCCACTAATATATGTTCTGCCTTTGCACAAACATGTCAGAGTTGATCATGAAGTTATTAATAGAATCTTGTCTTTGGTCTTTTTATTTTCTTACAACAGGTGGAAAGAATGACAAAGGAATTCTCTGTATATCTAACAAAAGACGGTAGGATTTCAGTGGCTGGTGTCTCATCAAAGAACAATGCTTACTTAGCACATGCTATGCATGAAGTTACCAAGTAAAGAGGATTACTGGTAACTGGAAATGAATTTTGTAGGATTGTATTACTTCATGGTTGGGTTCAATTCTGAATGTCAAATTTAATAACAATAAAACTTAAACTTAATTCAGCTTACACTCTTGATGGCGGTGGCTTTAACACAAGTAATTTGGTATACTGCTCTCTTGGTGTGAATCTTGTTGTTACCATTTCCAGGGAGTGACTTTACAACAGAACATTGTGAACGTGATCAGGAGGTATTAAACTCATCACTGTTTAATGCTCTGGTCCTTTTAATCCCACTTGCTTTAGCCCTGGAGGATGTTACAATGGAGCAAATGTCTGTTGTTCATCCTACGTCTGGATACAGTAACAACCTTTTAAGGTTTATGCAGGGGCACATGCATAAGAGACCTAATGCCTAACTTTCACACAAGAAGCACTCATCCCGATACCATCTTGAAGATGTGGAAAGTTAGGCATGGTTTCTTATGCATCTGCACTGGCATAAATCTGAAATTTAAAGTCATTATTGTGACCAGGCAGTGTGCATGTTCTGTTAGCTGTATTTCTTAATGGATTGCTTCTTGTATTCTTGTAAATGGGTTTGAATCGGTGTAAAATTTTGGCCTACTCCTAATCAATGATGTAAACAACATCATAGATCATAAGAGGGTCAGAATTCTAAACATGTTAGAACCCATTTACAAGAAGAATCAGAAAAGCAATCCAAATAAGAAATACTTTGTTTTGCAAAGCAATCAACCATGACAAAGGGGCAATATCTCTTGATCACACAACCCATTGCCGAGTCCATTGCTGAGGAAAGATCTTAATTACTTTCTGATAATGGTAACAAGATGTTTTGTGGCTAGAGTAATTGACCAGATTACTTGTGATCAAGCCAGCCTTGATGGCAAAATATTGGATTTGACACATAGAATTTGACCTAATCACTACTGGCAGCTGCTTCAGGATACACTAGGGTTTTTCAAACAGAGGTTGTTAGTGATTGGACAGTATTTAACCAGGCCATGTTTGATAAAAACAGTTGTGAGATTTTTAACTCAAAACAATTACTTTGGATAAGAAAATGGATTTAAGTTCGTATGCTAGTGCCCTGCACCTTGGTGTTTTGCTAAGAGCTCTAGGTAAAGGGCAAAGGGACCATGATCAATAATCAAAATTTGCCCATGTAATTAGAGGTACATAAGAGATGTGTATTTGTCAATTGTATGAATGATGGTTTTGAACAGCATACCACCAAGCACATGTTATTTATTACGTTGGCAAATGTATGTTCAAGTTGGTTATGGTTCTACCCAGACACGACAATTTCAAAAATCAAATTGCATCATAGCGCTGTTCTAGCAATACCACCGAACTTGCCCATACCTGCGTCTTTCGGCCTGTGTGATATGGAGTGGAATGGATAAAATCACAAATGAATTGGCCATTTGAAAGTGTATCAGATCACAACTGCTGGAGGACTAGTAGTGAACTGGTATTGCTGTGATCTAGTCAAGCGATATTTCATTTTATGGACATGTATACAATTATATACTATTCATTGTTCACTACAAATTAGGGCACATTTTAGTTAAGATCATGATTCTTGCATGTGACAATATGAGTGTGTTCAATGAAGTGACCAGGATTCCAATGTACACTTTTACCTTTGACCCTATCTGTCGATGGATTGTTTCTCTGTGCTCTTGAAGCCAATGGCAAGACATTTGGGGAAACCCAAAACAGCCCATGTTGAGCAAAGCAAAAATGTGTTCCCATTGGATTTTGCTAGAAGTGACACACAGAGTACAAATTCTAAACAGGTTGGCCTATGGAGTACTATTGTTTTGGGCCTATCACAAATCTGCCAATTGCTTCACTTTACACAATTACTATTGTTCATTGTGATGTGGTTTGTTCAAACAACCGTAGACACTAATGGGTTTGAACACTTGGTGGGTTCATTTGTGCAAACATATTAACCCTTAAGGCTGACTCAGTATTTCGCCAATGAGGGCACACTCTGTTATATGGCCTCCCGTTTGTCTGATTAAACTTTTAAAAATATTATTTTCTCAATTTTATTTGACAAAAGATTTCTCACGGGAAAAGCACTTTGTTTTACGCATAAAGAAGAAGGGGAAACACCCCTAGTTTGTTTTTTGCTAAGTGCACCTGTTTAGATTGCACCATAAGGGAAGTGGGGAAGTCCCAAGAATGCAACTTAGAAACGGGTCAACTTGTTTATGCTTGGTTGAGATCAAACATTGTAACATCAGGGAATTCCCCCACAAGATATTAGGAAGTTAAATGACCTGTGACTGAAGGACTGAGGCCAGTAGTTTAAATCAAGAGCTAACCAGAGCTCTGGAGCATATCCATCTAATTATAAGCTAGGTTCTACTCTCAATAATAAGATTTGAGTTCTACATCTAGTGCCAGGATTTAATAAGTTGGATCGCCGGCGCTTGATAGCTAAATTGTCTGCTGTCGGCTTTTAAGCCAAAGAGTCTTCATTTTTCGAATCAAATTGATTCCAGTTTGTGTTCCTATATGAGGACATAGGCGACAGACTGATGGTGGTATATTACCTGGATTTTATTATTGGGAACATTTGTCGTCGAGGAAAGCCCCGTCATCTTGAACTGCTGACAAGATTACCTTCAGGACTGATAAGATTTCCCCTTGGAATCTCTTACCTGGTTTTGTATGGAACTTGTGCGCTGTCATTTTGGAGTCTTCGCTGCGAGGACATAGCATCGTTGAACGGCAACGCCTCTTTTGAACCTTAAGTTCAGTTATATAAATTGTGTGTAAATGTGTAATTTTGATTTATGTAATGTTTTGACATACCAAATTCTTGAACCAATTACAAATCATTAAAATCTGTCATATTATCTAAAATTTGATCACTTGTGAAAGGCCTCGTTTATTTGTGTTTGAAAGGTATTTTCTGACCTCTCTACGATATGTCATAACAACTCAATAAATGGTGTTTTTTGCACATACATATGCTCGTCCTATACTTAACTATGTGAAATAGACTAAGCTCAATAAAGTTCAGCGTTTATATAGAAAATCACAACTTTGGTCATAAAATTCCACTGTGAATTTTTGTTTTATACACAGTATCCTATGGGCACTATTATAACCTGGTACATAATTTGTGTCCTGTCCTGAAAACGAAACATCAGATTCATCTCTAATTTTGAATTAAGCTTAGGTGACTGGATGACTTAGTATCCTGATACTATTTTTCATTACTACCACCAAAAACTTATCTTTCAAAATCTCTGATTTAGCCGTTAAGTGTTCCATATGTGCTGCATCAAAATTTGTGAGAGAAATCATGATCGTGACTACAGTGGCATTGTAGTACCCTGCTTGCAGTTAATCACCACTTCCCAAAGCAAACTGAGAAAACCATTTGAAATTGTTTGGACAGAGGAATGCCTTGTATTGTAAAATATGAAACTGGCATGGATGTAATCAAAGATAACCGTATTTGCAACCAGTTGCATAAAAAAAACTTTATATTTGATGTTACAGTCCCTCTCAAAAAAGTAATGTATTACCCACCAGCAGACATTATACATGGAATAACCTGATTGTTTCCTAAAGTTTGCCTTTTCAGAAAAATTATTGTAAAGTATTAAATATCCCAAGTAAAAAAGTCATTGGAATTGTAAGCATTCCTTGTGAAATCGTAGTACCATTTTGACCCGAAAAGTGCCAAAACTTTAAAATATGTCCATAGTAAGGTAATTTTTCAAAGGTTTGGATGCAATTAACTCTGCAATTGGTAAGTTGTAACATGGAAGGTTATTAGTTAACCTTCAGTTTATAAAATTATTATGTAAGTAACATCTAATGCAATATGAAATTAATTAGATATACAATACTGAGTTCATGAAGTGTATTCAATTCAGTGCCCCTTAAATAGTTGTCACTGGCTGTTTACCCAATTTTTCCAAATGCACATTGATGTTTATTGTGAAGTCTTGGCAAATATGCTGTTACAAGACTTATTTGATTTATTTTTTTGATTTTGTTTGATACTTTGTTACAATGAAATATCATACCCTTGCTGACAAAATCAGCACATGCATTTTCTTCCAAGCTGTCAAGTTCTTAAAACAATTCATTTATTTCAATATAGTTAATTTCTTTTGAAAAATAGAAAGATTTCCCCAGTGCTAATTTTTTAGCACTGGAGAGAGCCACTCCTCCACACAGCGAGTCATTTTACCTTCCCCCTGGTACCCATTTATACTGGTCAATTGTGTGGATTTTGTTGTAATTTGAGTGTCTAGTTATATTATTGAAATGAGTCTCTTTATATATGCATTTTGCTCCTGTTTGTTCTTGGAAAAGGGTGGTAAATTGGATAGTTGGGGCAATCACAGGTACTTGCTACAATGTTTGAGTTGGGGACTGGTGTGTTGTTCTTGATACAACATGATGGCTCCAACAAGGTTGAACTCATGACCGAATGGTTCAGATTGCAAGGCGTGTCCTCACAATGTGGTATCTACTATTGCCTGTCTACACCTTTTTATCTATGGATTCTGGAACATGGCCTTCCCAGAGACATCGGAGGAATGTTTTTGTGTTGCTTGCAAGGATGTGCAGGAGGCACATACTAATCCAAATTCGTATTCCATCCATAAGATAACTTTTATCTAGTTCTTTATGTGAAGGTATTAAAAGAGGCACCAATGGGTAAACTGCCAATGGTGGTATGTTGCACAGTTTGATACGTAATAACTACAATTGTAACCCTTCATACCACCTGTTTGAATTAATGCTCTAGGTTCATTGACCTTTGGCACTTGTCGGTATTCGAAATGTTTGAATAGGAATCCAATATAATTAATTTCATTACCACAAATAAGTGGAAATGTTTTGGTTTTTAATTTGTTTCGGGCGCAGAAAGTAACCAAAATAAATCTGTGTGTTTTTCCCAGAATTTATCACACGTGAAATAACACAATGTCTCTCTTTCACCTACATTATGCACACTGTAATGAGGTTCCGCTTATTTGGGTAGTAAGTCAAGCATAGACAAAGATGGTCTTGTCCTAATCGAGTACAGTTGATCATTCTATGGGTGCTCCTCCAGCTCCTAAATTTACACCCATGATTTTTCTGTAGTACAATTTCTTTTTAACCAATGTTTTGGTAACAAGTTGCTTCTAGATAATGCATAAACATGCAATAAATCTAATAGATTTAAGAAATTTAATTCTTCTGTCTGTTCCGATAATGCAAGATGATTTTCCTTTTGGAGAAATCTCAGTAATAACAAAATTCAAAGACGGACCTTAAAGGCCAAAGTTAAAAAGTGCTTTCGTGATTCCAGCACCTTCTGTTTTTGCCAAGGTTCACTTGGTATCCTTGAGTAAAGCTTATTCAAAAATTTTTATCGTGGATTCCAATGTTTTTTTTTTTTGTCCAAACTGCCTTTATTAGGTACCACAAGTTGAACAAATCAAAATACAGTTTTATAGATTACAAAGCAAATTTTACAATCAAACAAATTTCTAGTACATAAAAATACCCCGACATACAAACTTATAAGAGAATTAAAAAAAAAGAAATTACCGAATAAAAAAAATCATTGGTAACGATTGTAAGTGGATGAAGATGTACATTGATGGAGAGCATATACTAAAAAGGATTACAGTTAAATAACCATTCCTTTCTCGGGGGGGGGGGGGGGGGGATCCATTTATAAAGTTTGTCCATTACAGAGTGATATGTTTTTTAATTGTTTTCAATGTTAACATATTTTCAAGATTAAAGTTAGGGCTTCTTGTTTAGACCCTGCTTAGATTATGAAATAATTTAGCATGTATATTACCAATTAGCAGTTGGTTGATACATTAAACATCCAAACAGATGTCCTTAAATGTTAGACCACCTATTTCTGTAAAAGAATTTCAGTAATAGTCCTGCCCAAAAGCAATAGTACTATTGCATTCCCAGAATAAATGTATAATGGTTTCAGAGGAACCTTTACAAAAAGTACCAATTAGATTGGAACAATCTTGATTCTAAAGAGAAAGTCGTTTTCCATCAAAAATCGGGGTTAAGAACCTTATATTGAAAATACCTGATTTTAGTAGAAGGAATCCGATTGAATTTAATAATAATTGCTCCAGTCCCAGTTAGAGTCGTTAATTCAGCAGACAATTTGGATACAGCTGATGGAATTATACAACTTGTAAAACAAAGGGAAGAATATATTTGCAGATTTACACACTTGGGATTCATCAGCAATCATTTGGAAACTTTCATATATGGTACACGTGCATGATCAGCTTCCATATCCGAATCCAACATATGAATGAACTAACCACTGAAAATAATCATCAAAGTTATATTTAACTGATATTCTCAGTGAATTCAGTATAGACATAACTTTCCCCTCATCGGTAAGAATGTCCGTACACGAATAATACCTTTATTAAACCATTGTTTAAATGTTGTTTTGCCCCTAATTTTGAATATTGCGAGTTATTCAGAGGATGCGTTAGAATAAGCAGACAGAATCAGGAATCTTATATGTAACATCCAACACCAAGAGGCAACAACATCTCCTATAAAGGTTTATTAAAGAGGTCATGCATTTTTCAGTCGGCTTTCAGGTTACATAGCCATAGAAGATTTCACAAGAGGTTCACATAATAATTATAAAAATAATTCAATTACTTTGTTATTGAATCAAGTAGTCTCTTGATCCAAGTGATTTTTTAAACCTTTGGTCATTGAAGGAACATGACACATCCTAAGCCCGCCATCACCAGTAATCACAATTAATGTAAGACGATTTTCTATCGGTTTGCCAGGACCAAATACATTGTAACAATTGTACAGCATCTTAATAAAATTAAGCATGGTGGGTTAGGCAAAACTGACAAAAGAACTTACAATTTTTTCTGAGAAATAGCCAGAGTGACTTATACTGACGATTTACCCAACGGGGCAGATCCCCATAGAACAGACTCTTAAAATCTCTCTAAGCTTTGAAGCTTAGGCAGAAAATTTAACTAAAACATAGATCCCGATAGTGTTCTAGGAACACCAAAAGCCTAATGGTCATGTGTTAGTAGAACATGAATACCCCATGGTTTATAGTGGTGGATTGTTTCTAAGGCACCAATCCACAGGACCTCATTTATCGAGGTTACATTAAGGCTGAATCAAAATTTAAATGATTAAGAACACGCATGACATTTTGTCACGATGTACATCTTTCACAAATATGTGGTGTCATCTGCATATGCAATCAAGATAATGTTGGTTCTCTAAAGAATTTGTGATACCTTTATATTTCTATTGCTTATAATGGCAAGGTTTTAAAAAAAGAAAAAAAAAAAAAAATTTCCCTACACATAATAAATAAGTATGGGCTACTAAGGGGGCAGCCCTTGCGAGGACCACGGAGATAATTGAAAAAAACAGTTGAGGTTTATGCCATATTAACCAACAAGTGAATAGAGAATAAAAACCTGAATCCATTAAATTGTATGTAGGCCAAAAAAACCAATTAGGAGTTTTAAGGATAAAAGACCCATTCAAGTGTACGAATGCTTTTACAAAGTTAACCATAAAAACGTAAAACCATTATAATTTAATTCTGGATAATGCCTAGTTAGTATCAAGTAAGACGGATATTTTCGCCTATGTAACGGCCGAAGAAAGCCTGTTGATCAGGATGAAGATATGAGGGTATACTGTTTTAACATATTCAGCTATGCACTTGGTTAAGGATTTTATTAATCTATGTTAAGTAGTGAGATGGGTCTTCAGTTTTTAAGACGAGTAGGATCTTCGTATCCTTTCTCTTGGTATTCGTTAATAATACCTCTTCGTTGGTCAGTGACAAAAGTCACACTATCAAAAGCATAATTAAGAGTCAGAATGGTAGGGGCATAATGTTCAAAAGAATTTATACCATTCTGCTGGAAAATCCATCAGTGCAGGGGGATTTATGATTATGCATGGTTTCAGCCACGAAAAGACATTCCTTACGAGGACTAATCCTTGCCTGATGTGTTGTTCATTCAGTTATCCTAGGGGAATTACTATTTGGAGGAGAAATTCGTATGTGACATTCTGGAGGATTACAGGAGCTATATAGGTTCTGGTAGAATTTTTTTCTCGTTCAGAATATCTTACCGGGTAAGCATTCGACCATCTCGTTCTAATTTGGTATTATGGCTTGACTGGCTGATCCTTTTTTCACGGTTAATAAAATATCGAGAGTTTTTTCACATTGTCCACCACTTGCACGAGAATTTATCCTAAGACCCTTGTTTTGAGCATAAATGTTTTCAAGCCGCTTTTAAATATATTAATAAGATTGGATTCCAAGGTGCAATCTTGTGTTAACAAGCATTTGGTCCAGTAATTTTTTGCAAAACTATGTGAATGTTTTGCTAAAGCTTTTATTTTTAACAATGGAAGTGTTTTTTTTGTTATCCTGAAAGAAGAAGGCGTTAAATGTTCAAAACGTTGGTCCCTTTTGTAAGTCTCTATCTGTAGTCCCCGTCCCCTTTTTACGAGGTTTTTGATCTGTGATCTGGACACTTGCAATTTATGGACTTATCATTCTTTGCTCGGCCACTGTTCATCTTAATTTCTTGTAATTTTGCTGTTGTTTTTCATGTGCACAGGAATTCTTTATTAATATGCCCCCGGTGCAGTGTTTTTCTTGTACCATCCAGTGCTTATTAATACTATAGGCCTGTTTGTAATGTTGCTTTATGCATTTTATGGCGATTTGGGCAGTGATGGACGGTACTGTTACATGTTAACCGAGTTAGGATATGAAAGTTTTAATCTTGATATCTTGGCATTCCACTCCAAAACCCCATTCTGTTTAAGTTCTCGCGTCCGATTTATTTAAATCCGCTTTTGATGCGAGAACTAAAAACAGTGATTTTGTATAGCCCCCATGGAGTACTGTATAAAATTCAAATTGGTCGACCAATGGGCACATTTTCGATCACATTCCACACCAACAATCCTTTGGCTCTAAGATTCACAGGGTAAATGAGGAAAAAATAGTAGCTTTATTGATACCAAATGATGACACTTCCGGTAAAATCTATGGGCTTCTGGCGGGACGAGGCTGTTAGCGGGACCGGGCCGTTGACTTTAAAAGTATCTGTCGACAAGATTCTTGAACCATTTGTCCCGTTTCCAGAGGGGACTATAAAATGGGCTCCGTCCGTAGTACCGGATATTGAGTACGATGACTTTATATGCGTCATAAGGGATACGATTGATGTAACTGGTGAAGAAGCGGGTTGATGAGTGTTCGACCTGATTAGCTTTTGGGCGTCAAAATATGCTAAGTAAGTAATTTGCATAATTTAAGAACCATTTTACACAAGGTTTTGTATACAAGACTGGAGTAGTAAGGGTCTGATCAAATTGGGGGTAAGGAAGCAGGATGAGTTCTCAAAATCCGGGATTCGCTTTGGGCGTATTCAAGCAAATTCAAATATGCTAAAATTGGACGTACTCGCTAATTTTTGAAGAGGTGCTTCTGCATCAGATACGAAATCCTCATACATGACAGCCTAATCATGGTTGCGCATCTTGCCATTTGGAAGTGTGATATATGCGGTTCAGGTATGCAAATGAGCTAATTAAATATGCATAATTGCTCTCGTATCGATTCAACACGTATACATGGATTTATACACCATGCCTTCACTCTGTCAAAGCCCAACTCTGCCATTACCTTTTTGTGTGATCGTAAAGGGAGGTTTCAAAGTACTTGTGAGCCAATAAAGGTCCAGGCCCGATCGCTAATAGCCTCGTCCCCAGGGACACAGATTTTACCGGACGTGGTCAAATTGTGGTAAGAAAGCTAAGTACTATTGTTCTCATTTACCCTGTGAAATCTAGGGCTAAAAGATGTTTGTTGTCATGTATGAGAGAAAAATGTGCCCCTTTTGGCTCGACCCATATTAATTTACACAGTACTCTATGGGGATTGCAAATCCGTTTTAGCTCAATCCAAAACGGGTTGACAACTGAAAGGCCATTCTATCAAGATGAAAAACTGGACTTAAATGATTAATTAAATATGATAAGCGGCTGATGAAACCGGTTACTCTGGGTATGCACACGGGGAGTTATCTTGTATACCTGTTATACTTATCGATGTTGGTGATTGCGATCTCGATGGGGACATATTTTATTCTACCAAGTCGCTAGCTCATTTGTCTCAATCCCACCAAAGGAGGCCAATTTACAATCAAGTTGCTTAAAAATATCTACAATCTTCAATCTACGGAATGTTGAGTTGAAGGGCCACAATTGCCTTACAGTTGTTTTGCAAAAAATTTGCCTTATTAAAGGTGCAAAAGACGGATTTGTCTGATCACCCAATATTGTGTATCTAGTTAATTTCCTTTAGATGAACTCAATTGTTCTTAACCTTGTATGGGTAAAGAAATGTTTAAAAACAAAATGTTTGTATTCTTATTATTTTGTTGTTTTGAAAATTTTTGTATTTCATGATATTTGCTCCTATACAAAATGAGAAATTCACAATTTTTGTACAAAAGAAAGCTTCTTAGTTTATCCTTTCAAATGGGGAGATTTTTGATGGAAAGCTTTTACATTGGGGCAAAAAAAATCAGAGCTTTCGATTTTGTGGTACCTGATATGTGAAAATATCTTGTTGAACTTTTAATGGCTTTTTAGACTTTTTTTATCAGGAAATGTTAGAGTTGAAGAACCATTATCCTAAGTTACATGACATTGAAATGGCAGTATGGATTGGTTCAAAACACTTTTTTTTAATTTTACCCCAGGATAACCTTCAACCTTAATGTTATTATTCTGACAGTTATTTTATTATTGATTTAATTTCCTTTGATATTTTGGTTGAAGTTGTATATGAATGAGGATGGCCACCACCTGGCTAGTAACAGCACATTTTTGAAGAGGCCCCCGATTTTTTGCACTAATTTTGAGATTTGTAGTACCAAGGTAGAGTGGGCTACTAAACTTAGTGTGAAATGGTAAGCCAAACTATCTAGTATCGTATGTAAAAGCAGATTGTAATTAGAATATTAATTCGGGATCGATATAAATAATCAACGGCTGCTGGAAAGGTACTTCCAATATAGCAATGATATAGCGCATGTAGGTCTACCCTCATAGTGTTTTTGGGCATTCAGATGGTTATTTTCGTGAGGTGGCATATTACCAATAGACAAACAGGGACAATTGTCATTTTTCCAGTTACACCATTAATAAACAATCGGGCATGCGGATTCTTCTAGTTACCAAATGCTTTTTTTATACAATACGCAACTTGAGCATTCCATTGAAGGTGTAGTTTAATAGACAATTACTCCAGCAATTGCATGTGCACAAAACTCAATTTGGAAATTGGGGGCACTTCGATTGCTTTGTTAACATAGGGGCAACAAAAACAAATTAAATCTGGCAAGAAACAGCATAACAGTCGTGATATGTTGAAAATAAAAAGAATTCACTAGGCATGTTTACAAAGTACAAAGACCATTTATCAACAATAAATGAATGACCAAAAAAATTTCATGACAAAATGGTAATTTATCCCACATACGCCTGTAGACAATGGGTTGTATGACTACCAATCATTAATAAAAGATGCTATCAGGAAGCCATCCTTAAAGTCAAACTATTTAAACTACTAGTGAGGGCTATGTCTGTAGAAGTCTTTAGTTTTCCAACTCGAAAAAGGCTATGTTCAACTATCCCCCCAAATTTTCCCTTTCGGTTGCTTTTGGTTCATTACTTTTTACAGACATGCAAAATATTGGATTTTTAAATTTTGCTTAGTAAATCACTGATAGCACTTAACATACATGTGTGAATATTAATGCTATTCTCGCTGGACTTATACGGAGAAAAATTATCCTAAAAATATGGCAGCGTGTGCTGCTGGCACCAAGTTTTACAAAATTAACCAAAAACAAAACTTACTTAATGTAAGTGGGATTATTTCCCTATAGGTCGGAAATTTGAATTGCAACAGCAGGTGTGATTATGGAATTCTCCTCGCTCCCACCATGCGTAAAATGTGCCGGTGTATGCAATGGGTGCACGGCGCCGAATGGGCTTTTTTGGAGAGTCATGTAAAGCTGTTGGGTCCCGGTATCAGGGGAGTATTCCTGAAACGTAAAAAAGTGCAGACCTCATTGATAAAGAGTAGGGGACGATCCCGGGTCTGTTACCTGGACTCATCACTCTAGGTACAAGGGTCCCTTCCAACTTCCGCACTAGGACAGCGTGGAAGAGTAGGCAGTGTAGGCCGACATCCAGCATGGAAACATGTGAGGTTTCGTCCAACAGTGGAAGACAAAAAGGTGATGCTGATATGATATTAATTACAAGTTAAATTTAAGAGAAGTCAACCAAGATCGTTCATCATTTTTGTCCAGCAGTTCAAAAGGACACGACAAGTCAGTTTTGGCAAATTTGAGCTTACATTTTGGTGGCCAGTATTGACACCACTGGCGAGTGCCAAATGGTAAAACGTTTTTTTCTATGGAGTGTGAAATGTGCACTATGATGAGATCGCGATTTATTCCGCACTGAAATTCGTGTTTACACAATTTGGAACTCGACAACCCTCTAAATTGGAAACGAACTGCAGTAGTTTTTAACATGAGGAAAGAGGGAAAGGACGAGTGTGTCGCGCGGCGACTGGTGAAGTAACGATCCAGGTTGACTGTAGCTTGTATGATGGAAAGATAATACTTAATTTCTTTCTGGCACCCGCAAGTGGGCGGTCTTCCGGTCTAGCCGTACGCCCCTAGATTCCCTTTGAGCCGGAGAAACCCTTAATTCGTTTATTTTTGCTTGGGCCCCCTGCCGCGACCAGTCCCTAAGGATATATCCAAAATAACACTCAATACAAAACATTTCATAATTCTACAAAAAACATATGTCTTATTGTTGTGATTATCAAACCACCCAGAACTAGTTTTTATGTTCTGGAAATTGACTTGACACCACGAGACAATTTTACTCAATTTAGTGTAGACACGTTCATTTGTATAGGGCAATTGGCGTCCAGATGAATGGACTAATTAAAAGGTGTGAGAGACACCTAGACACGTCAGTGTGACAGCGCCTTGTACCTACTTGGCCACGCGAGCCACCGCTGGCCGGACCATGCGCCTCCGTTAGTGGAGCCCCGCCTCCTCGGAGAATTCACAAAACTAAGGACAACCAAAGTGAGGCAGCAGGCTCCTGTAAACATCCAATTAAAATGCTCACTGGTCGTAAAGTCTAAAAAAAATTACAACAGAATAAATATGTGATCTACCTTTTAGATAATTAAACCAATTTAATGTATTACCAGTGATAACATAACATTAATTTCTATCCACAATCATACATCGTTATAAACATATTACAATATGATAATTATTTTGTATACATGAAATATAATGAAGTGGAAGAGTACTGGAAAGTAAGCCGAATAAAGGCCTGTCAAGTCCCAGACTGTTTCTATTAGTTTGTAGTTAGAAATGAGTGACTTTTTATAATTTTAAATTTAAAAGTTTTTTTGGAGTTGTTAACATTTGATGGAATGTTATTCCATTGTTTAACCCCAATGTAAGATATAGGTATTTAAAAATCTGTTGCATCTCTAAAATGCTTTAGTGTGTTTTTGACAAAGAAGAGTAATAAGGTATTGATATGACATAACCCTAGCAATTCAGACACAAAATGGGCATTTTGAGTTGTAAAAAATGACTGATAATAGCTTTAAAAGCAGTCTTGAAGATGCCATTTATGACTGTTTTGTTTACCAATAAAAGTCGGATCCAGAAGTATATGCGACACATTTCACAAATATAGTAATCCTTTCAAACAGTACATTATAACAGACCTACTGCCTTCATTACAAAATTACATGGCACTTAATTAGTAACACATACAGTTATAAACTATGCATACCCAAGTGTACTCTAGACTTGTCTATTTATAATCCATTTCCCTACCTCCATGCAGTGACTTTCGCGCGAGATTTGATGGTCGCACCAGTAAACCCCACGCGCTGGCTTAAAGCGACGGTGTCTTTATACATGCATGCACGAAGACGGCATATCTTGATGCGTGCACAAAGACAGCATATCTTGACGTGTGCGTAAAAGCTGCATCAAGGTTATGACAACACTACATGGAGGTAGAGAAATGGACTATAGCTTTGGATATGCATCACAAAATAACCTATAACAGAACTCATAGCTCTCAATGTAGCTTTGAAAATCAGAATGGTGCAACATCCCATGTATCGCTACAGTTGATAATCGGTTTGAACTCTCGCACACCAAAACTAAAAGCTGCAACCTCTATCACTGTCAGCCTACTCTCTTTTTTGTCTGAACGAAAAGTATGCATTGTTAGTTCAGAATGGCATATGTGATGTGGTCGGGAAAACCCATCGGACAGGGCCGTACGCAAGGGGGTGCGGGACTTCGAAAAAGTGGACCTTTTCTGGTAAAAGTGGACCTAGCCTCCATAAAATGGTCCTTTTTTGGACTTTTTGAACATCTCATCACCAAAAAGTGGACATTCTTGTCAAAATTTCTATAAATTTTGGACTTTTTTTGCAAGAATTCAGCAAAAAGTGGACCTTTTTCCCTTTTGTGGCCCCCTGCATATGGGCCTGCCTTCGGATGTCCCACTTGGTCAGTTTCAAGACTGCCTGCCTGTTGGTTTAGACATTTTTAGTTGGCTGTGTTTGAGTCACCATGGTGTGCCATTGGACAGCAATGGAATGTGCACATTACAATGGTGGTTTAATTCATATGGATTGTAATGTGCACATTCATTTGCTGCCCAGTGGCTGTTCCAGGTGGCTCAAACAAAAAAAGACAAAGCCAGTAGACAGCAATGGAATATGCACATTACAATCCATATGAATTAAACCACCATTGTAATGTACACATTCATTTGCTGCCCACTGGTTGTACCAGGTGGCTCAAACAAAAGACAAGCCAGCAGGCAGCATTGTAGTGTGCACATTACAATGGTGGATTAATTCATGTGGATTGTAATGTGCACATTCATTTGCTGCCCAGTGGCTGTTCCAGGTGACTCAAACAAAGGACACAAAGCCAGTAGACAGCAATGGAATGTGCACATTACAATGGTGGTTTAATTCATGTGGATTGTAATGTGCACATTCATTTGCTGCCCACTGGTTGTACCAGGTGACTCAAACAAAAAAAGACAAAGCCAGTAGACAGCAATGGAATATGCACATTACAATCCATATGAATTAAACCACCATTGTAATGTACACATTCATTTGCTGCCCACTGGTTGTACCAGGTGGCTCAAACAAAAGACAAGCCAGCAGGCAGCATTGTAGTGTGCACATTACAATGGTGGATTAATTCATGTGGATTGTAATGTGCACATTCATTTGCTGCCCAGTGGCTGTTCCAGGTGACTCAAACAAAGGACACAAAGCCAGTAGACAGCAATGGAATGTGCACATTACAATGGTGGTTTAATTCATGTGGATTGTAATGTGCACATTCATTTGCTGCCCACTGGTTGTACCAGGTGACTCAAACAAAAGACACAAAGCCAGGAGGCAGGCAGTCTCAAAACTGTTCAAATGTGACATCAGACAAGTTTTTCCAGATCGCATCACATATTTGCTCTTTCTTGTACCCTAAAAAATAAAAATAGAGAATTTATACCATCTGAAAAATGGATGCAAGTATTATAAATCTCAGCAAAAAAATATGACATTTCAGATTATTTTCTAATTTATGCCTGCTTCATATGATGACAGATTCAAATTGCCAAGAACAACCCGTGCAACAATCCACGCAACAACTTAAAAATGGATTTGTTATGGTAGCAACTAATAAATTAGAAACATTGTGTCATGGAGCGATATGTCCGTAGTGTTTTAAGGATTCCCTTGTCATTTGGGGATACGATAATGGTACCGGTATGAATGTATCTTTGCAATTGGAATGTAAAACGTTGTTCAATAAACAAATGTGACTCCTCAAATGGTGATATTACAAAACCAGGTCCTTGTAAACGTGACATTACTTTGCGAAGCGCAGCAGCCTTTCAACTCATGGGCACCCACTACAGTGGTCTGGAAATGTACTCAATGGTCACAGATAGCCCAAGCATTAACGACAAGACATATCTGAAATACGCGGACTTCCGTTTCGGATGCTGCCATTGAAACGGGGGAAAATATCCTGAAGGAGTCTGTTGACATTGTTCATCAGAACTACAGAGCAGACAATTCTGGCATCGGTGAAGATGATGTTATAGACATTGCCGTAAGTTTCGACAGCACTTGGCAAAAGCGAGGACACCGTTTAAATTATGGCGCTGCTGCTGTAATTGACTTGCAGACAGGACTCGTAATAGATTATGAGGTGCTAAGCAAGATTTGTAGAACATGCGACAAAAACAAAAAGGCAGAAAGTCCTAAAGACTTTGACGCATGGTAATGAACAATATAAAGCTTCATGTGATTGCAATTACAATGGCAGTACATCGGCTATGGAAAAAGAAGCTGCGGTTAAATTCTGGAAGCGATCCATCGAGAAGCCCACTTCAGTAAGGTAGAACTTTATTTGTTTAGTCATGCATAAATTTCCTATCTATAATGAAAATACAATAGCAGTTTTTCATAAAACAATGGTGGCCATTTTGAAATGGGCAGTACGCTCTAATGTGCAACTTTTCGGGGCGGAAACATATCTAATCCTAGTCAGGGGGACACCCCCTCCAAGGTGATATATTGGAAAATCACCAGGTGGGTGCAACAAACTCGAATTTTAAGGCCTGTACAGAAACTGGCTCACGGACTATAACCATGAGGTATAATTTAAATGAACACATCAACAGTGAAGTTTAAACAGTGCTTTTTATGTGTACAAAAATGTGTAATACTCATTTATACATGTATTTACGGGTATTTTCTTCATTTGCATTTCTGTGAAATTTTCTGAAATATAATTTTCATGGCAACTGGTTATCTAATTAACTAACTTCAGTGGCGGCAGAGTGGGGTTTCAGTGTGATGAAACTTATGAAAACAGAATGCAACTGCCTGGAAAGTGAAAGTCTGAACAACTTGCTATGTATAAAGTTACTGTCAAAACCAATAGAGGTCTTTGACCCCATAGTAGTGGTGGTCAACCACTTGACGTCAGGTGCTGTATGGAGGAAGAGCCCAGGGCATGACGACAATGCTATCATTATGGTAGAGGCTGGAGGGAGTTTCCATAACCTGATCCATGTGGCACTTTTTTGACACACTTATGAATTCAAAAACCCTTCACGGAATAAAGCTCAAGTTTATTCTGTTATTTATTAAGGTAATTACTAGCAAGAGGTGTAGGGTCTAAGCATGTTGCAGATATCATCAGGCTTGTATTAAAACAAGTTGCTGGAATTGACTGTGGTAGGTTACCAAAACCTACTTGTATACACGTTACATGGCTTTTGAACAGACTCTTCTGTCCAAGCATACTGCAAAGGAGGCCATAGCAAACAGCAAAGTTCCAGTCACACTATTGACAGATGGCACAACTAAAAAACACCAGTCGTATGTTACCATGCTGGCATCTACAGAAACAGGCACCTATGGACTGGGCCTCGGTGAAGTATTAACAGAAACTGGTGATACTCTTCTCCATGAGGCTATAGAAGCAATGACTGAACTGCTTGCCCTGGAAGATCCAAGTGCCAAAGAAACTCAAGAGCTTGTAAAGGAACTTCTCATCAAGGTAAAAAATACAATGACTGGTCGTTGCGTGGTAAACAAAAAGTTTGTACAGTTACTTGAAGAGTGGCGAGAGAAGGTTCTTCAAGAGACAACAAACTGGGATGAGCTGAGTGAGGAAGTCAAGGATGCCATGACTACAATCAATAATTTCTACTGCGGCAAGCACTTGGTGTTAAATTTACAAGACTATGCGGGTGCTGCCTTGAAAGAATGGGAGCAAGTTGAGTCCACCTGAGGAAAACTTGGCAGAGAAAACATTTGCCATCGAGCCGGAAGAGTGAATCGGCAACTTTTTTGGCCATCAAGACTGTATGTGAAGCGTATGGTCCTGACGCAAGTGCTCAGGCTGGATCTCCAAATTAGTTCATAGGGCACTTAGAAGAGATTGGTGAATGAGGTCACCTTGTAGCGTACTGTGGCAATTGGTTTAACATGCAGTTTCAAAATGGGGCTGCGGTCTATTACCATCATCACCGGAACCACTTAAAAATACACACTTATCACTTCCACTGCATAAACAGAACAATCAACTTTCTCGTTCAGTGAACTATGACCTGCAGGACCCTATAATAATTGGAGGCATCCGAGCCATGGAGATCATTAATATGCACATAACCCAACTGATTATGCGCATGCGTGAACACCGATAGCCAGGACATACGGGGGGAGGGGGGGTGCGGGGGTGCGGTCTCACCCCCCCCCAATTCCACAAAAGGGGCATAAGGTCCACTTTTTGCTGATTTTTTTATAAAAAGATCAAAAATTTAGCGAATTTGACACAAAAGTCCATTTGCCAGTTTTTGCAATATTTTAAAAAAAAAAAGGACCATTTTAGGGGGGTAAAGTCCACTGTTACCAAAACAAGTCCACTTTTTCGAATAAAGGTCCACTTTTTCGATATTGATTCGTGGACCTTGCTTGATTTCAGGTGTTTGCGCGTGCATGACATGAATCGTTGAAATACTTATAATAGGGATCTTGCCTGTTGTATTCAATGGGTTACGAACAAAAAGAAACACATAGTTCTCCTGTAATGCTGTCCATTCAAGTTAATGCCGTTTGGAACTTTGGATACCTCGTTTGTAAATTCACTGCAAATAACAACGGTTCGGATTTGATCCTGTTGAACAAAGTGGTATGATTCATTTAATTACCAGTCAAAGGTGGCAGACAATAGGCCTATTGATCGTGAATCATCTTCTCCGACGACAACTTTGTATTAACCTACTAGTGGAGTCAATGGAAACCTTCCCAAAGCGCAATTACTAATGGTACTAAACCTTTATCCGCTCATTTTCAAAACGAGGGTGAAATACCCAAATTTCAATAGATTTGAAGGTTAAAATGTCCCATTCCTTTAGTCATGTAAAAAATGTCTTGTAGGCCAAATCTACCCAACAACTTTCGTTCGTGATTTATTTTGAAAACGTATATTTTTTGGAAATACTTAATAAAAACTGGACATCTAAGTTAATTGAACAGACAATAGGAAGGATGCCTTACATCAGACACTATGACACTCTCAGTGAGGAAATTGAATTCAATACAACCAAGCACTGTCATTAGTGCTACATGTATGTGTGCATCATGCAGCAACTATACGGGACCACTTGCCAGGTGGGAAATTCCACACACCAACTGATAATGTGCGTGTCCAATTATGCTCAAAAGATAACATAGTCTCAGAGGGGGAGTTTCCGTAAACCTGACCCATCTGACACTTTTTCTGACACACCTACAAATTTGGAAACCCTTCATGGAATAAAGCAAAGGTTTATTCCGTAAGGTCGAATTTATTAAGTGTCAGAAAAAGTGTTCTCAGATCGAGTCGACTACGGAAACGCCCATCTAAGAGCGTGTTTTTGTAGGGTTGGAATACATGAAGACTGAGAAGTCCTATCTGCAAGACAAGGCATTCGGTTGTGGATGCAGAATTGGACCATAGCATACTTTGATACCTGTTCCAAAAGTAGAGTACCTTTCCAAAAGTAGAGATAACCTAATCAAAATAAAAAGCGACATTCGCAAGGCCTCAAGGCTATATTCAATGCAAGGTATACAAGAAAAGGAAAAGTCATAAAAAGGAAAAGACAAGAACGATGATGAGGAGAGAAATGAAATGTGGGAACAGAAAGAACAAAAGACAAAAGTACTCATGCTTACCATTAGCAATACAGACAGCATTATATGAAGACATGTGGGCATATGTGTGCCAAAGTTCAAGATGCCACCACTACCGCCAGCGGATGCGTATACTGTTGATAAGGCTAATGGCTCCTACGAAATTGCAGAAAACCCTACAACACACGTCACCCGACAAGTATAAGACTTTTAAGTGTTCCAATGTAGGATGTGTGTACCTGACCGATAGGCCCAGCAACTTGGAACGACAAGCACATCCATGCAATATTCAAAATGAATGTTAAAGGCAAGTAATAAAGATAAGATACTCACATTTAGTGAGCAGGTTACGTATTGGGTTCATCTTTATAGTGGTGTATGTTTTGAGTAGGTTTTTTTTTAAAACATGAAAAAAAATAGTCACCAAGAAATAGAATTATGCCAATTCTGTTAGCGAAGCACTTATTTGCAAAATCAAATATTTCAAATCAGTTAATATCGGTTTGTTAAAAGGCTCACCCTTTTTTTTTACAAGAAACTGCTAACAACAGAAGGGCTTGCCAATAGGTTAATAGAAATAATACAGCAGTTAGAAGCTCCAGTAGCTGAGGTGGCTAATGATCAACCTTGTGAATTGGACAAACAGAAACAACGGGATGCGCTAAGTCGAAAATTGTGTCTAGTTAAAAGAACGGCACAAGTTCTAACATTTCAAGGAAGATAATATGTTCATTTCCACACGACATTGCTAATAAGCATGTCCATCACATTTTTCTGGACCAAAAAGGAGTCACATACAAGGGATATGTTGTTCAAGAAAGTTTCCAGAAAGATACATTACGAACTAAGGAGGATATATAGGACCTATTTGGAGAAGGATTGCAAGTCAACCTCTGTATGATCTGCAATTAATCAAACATTATCCTCTTAAAAAAGAGCACTAAAATAAATGTAAAGAGGATGTTCACGATGGACATATGGTACATGTACCTATTCTGTTGGTGTAGGGCATCACAATTAACATCAAATATTGGTGCAATATTGTGTTGTAAAAATATCTTTAATAATATGGAATGTCAATTCCATGCTAAGTGATGAAGTTGTTCTTTTATTGTACAGAGTGTCCCAAAAAATCTTTACCCTAAAAGCACCCCCAACTTCCGGTCTTTAATAAACATTTATGAAAAGTATTTTATTAGCTTTTCAGGTGGTGATGTGCTTTTTGATTGCTGGAAAAGAATAACCACGTCTCTCTTTCAAAACAACAATGGCAGCTTGCACCATATATATAACAGCATTTGGGATGATCAAATCGACTCTTCAAGTAATATGCATGGCTATATCCGTCAACTTCAGAAAATTCCTTCTTGGACCGGAGATGGGTAACTAAGACTTTCTACAAGCAGAAAAAAGAATTGATGGTTTGAACTTTGGCAGTTAATTTTAGTAGAAAAATGTCATTAAGCATGCAAGTGTTAAAGGAAATAATCTTGCATTTTAAAGTGAAATGCAAAATCCTGAAGACAAAAGTTCTTTCAGAATTGACGACTTATGTCCACAATTAAAAGAATCATTGCAGTTCAACGATATGCCCTCACAGTGAAGACTCCAAAATGACAGTGCTGTTATGCTTGAGAACTGACATTTGTCAAACTCATGAAAAACATTACAATCCACAAAATGTCAACCTTGATGGGGGATGACTTCCAAGTAATAGGGGCAGTGAAAACTGCAAGAAACCCTTCACTGCAGTGGTCTAGCTATCAGAGAGGAATGCATCACTACAAATGAATTATCAATGTGTGTTGAATGTGCAGACAACCTATCAACCTTCTCTAAAACAACTTTCAGTGGACAATGAAGAGAGCTTTAGATGCATATACTTTGTCTTGTCTGAAGTAGGAAGTGACGACCTTGGTGTATACCAAAGCTGCCTTTCAGTTGCAGTGCACTTTTGCTTTTCCTGGTCCAAACAAGTACCGTAAGCACTCGGGTATAAGCCCACCCCCCAAAAAGATAGATTTTACTTCAAAATAGGGGTGGGCTTATACCCGGGGAGGGGCTAGAATTTGGGAGAAAATATCAGATACAAATTGCAATATCATTTCAAGAGTATATTATTCACCAGATACTATTTAATAATGTAAGCTGAAGGTCTACACTTTATTTGTAGCAGATATTAAAACATTAAAAATAATAGTTCGATTTTCCCATCACATTCCTCAAAGTAATTACAGCATAGAAGCCAACCCAATGTGATTTTGTTGGTGTAATTACTGCCACATTGTTTCCTGAATGCTGAAATTACCACATGGCATGGGCTTATACCCGAGTGTATGCAAGCTCCTGTATTTTCTTTAAAAATTGGGGGTGGGCTTATACCCGAAGGTGGACTTATACCCGAGTGGTTACGGTATATTTAAAGTAGTGGACTTTTTTCATACTTTTTAAAAGACATTCCAAACCTCAAGTTTTGAAAACATGTTAAAGTATATAAAGTAGAAATAAAGTATGGGGAGAGTACAATTAAAGTATGACAAAAAGTATAAGTAGAACAAGAAGTATAAATAAAGTAGGGCAAAAAGTAAAATAAAGTATGGTAAAAGGTACAAGTATGGTAAAAGGTATAATTAAAGTAGACCAAAAAGTATAATCAAAGTATAGTGAAAAGTACAATTAAAGTACCCTTAGAGCAAACCCCAATTGAACAACACGTACACTAAAAAGTTCAAATTGAGGTACAGCGAAAAGTAAAATTAAGTGAAATACATGCAAAGGCTCTTGAGAAGATAACTGGATTTGTTACATGGTGTTTTGTTCATTGATGAAATTGGCAGTTGGACAAGTTACTGTTAATGCTGAAGCAAAATTGAAAATATAGTGTGCTCTAAAAATAAAAAACTTAGTCTCCCGACCTCGTTGAGGCAGAAGACTAATAAAAGTACACAGCTGAAGCAATGCAGCAATAACACAATGCAAAAAAAAAATGAAATGCTTCTGGTACTAGAGAGGATGCATAACTATTGGTCATGTTGCCATGGATACAGCTTAGATACATACAGTGCACGACTCAACCTTACGACCCTGAATAGCCAAGTCAATGAACAAGCCAATGCTGGACTGAACTGGATAAAGCACAACTTTCATACGTGCTGCCAGACAATTCTATCTTTCATGCAGCCCTTTACCTTTCCTTTAAAACCCTTTCCCGTACTTTGGGTCACTTCTGACCCAGATTCACTTCAGTGGTTCCATTGTTTTAGGCCAGTCAACTTGAACCATTTTTCAAAACTAGCGAGACAGAGCAATTCTGACCGCAGACGGCCCTAGATTTTCTAACCAGAGTGTCTCGCCGCGAGGCCGTTTATCAATGAAACTGCAACCCGATATCAGCTCATGTGCCCACACGTTTGCCGACGAGAGGTCAGTAATTGCCAATCTTTATCGCTAAAGCCCCTGGTGTGTGAGGCCTGTGAATGTGCCTAGCACAGGTCCGGGGAAAGGGTTAAGAAATTTGAAGGATTCAGGATCATAGGCCCAAAACAATGCAGAAAAAATCGCCCTACTATCAACATTTTAAGCAGGTCACTGAGGAAGAGAAGCAGACGCACAGTGAGAGTACAGACCTGACCACAACTGCTAATGAAGACTGTGACAATCCACTCTTTTGCCTTTGGTTTTATTAACATGTTGCTGAGCATTTCCGTTATGGACTGCCATGTTGATACAAGACAAACACCCGACAAGGAACCAAGAGCTACTAATTGCTACATGGAGCAGTGGATGTTGCAAGTGAAGAACCGAATAAGGCAAAAAAGTCCAAAGATCAGACCGCTGTGGGCAATTCACCAATTGCGTACCTCATTGAAAGGGAGAATTAGACACCGCAGCATTATCAAACAAAAGATCAAAAAGAGAAAGAGACCAAGAGATGCCACCATTTTCAATGAAGTGTGGTCACCAAGAACAAGAAGAACCAGTAAACCAAAGTACTTTGCAATTAATCTGGGAAAGAAGGCTAACACAAATGCATGACTTAACCTTAAGATACTGAACAGCCAAGTAAACGAACAAGCCAATGCTGGTGTGAACAGAATAAAAGCGCAACTTTCATACATGCTGCCAGACAATTTTATTTTTCATGCTGTCCTTTACCTTTCCTTAAGAATCTCAATAAAATCACCAGAGTCTTGTAAGAGTAACTCCACCCCAACACAGCTGTTGAAAGTCTCATTTATTAGGACAAAACCAGAATAAAACACCAAATATCAATGGTGACATAGTTCTGACAACTGATCTGGATTATTTATTCCACTAACTACCGTGTGTGACTCAGTTACCGCGTTGGTATCGTTAGTCCCTACGTTGCGTACCGGGAGACCTCCACGGCATCCTGTGCACATGTCAAATTCACCCTGAGATAGCATTGCTGTCTTTTCTCAACTGGCTCTTTAGTGCAGTTGCTATAGCAACTGTATTATAACAGTGTTCTGCTTAATGACATTCGCCATGAAAGATCAAAAGAAACTCGTACAATTCTTCCAACGGCCTAAAAGTTAAGTAGGTTCTGCTAAAACTGCACAAGCAGACCAATAAGACAGACATGGTCAAAGCTCAATTTTCAGAAATAATAGATTTGATAGTGTTTAAAGACACTATCAGTGATTTGAAAAATATTTGAAATTTGCAGGAATAGCTTCAAAGTGAAGGATAAGTCTGTATAATTCTCATAAGTTACCTTTTCCAACTGAAGAATTGACAGAAAAGGAAGAAAACGGCAGTGTTCCAAGATACGATTCCCCATTCAATTACGTGTTGTAGTAAGTGTCCGAACGGACAGTAATGACTAAAATTTCCGATTCTGTCCTTATTAGGTTGCTTCTGGTCTTATCATTTGCAGGGTATGTTAGGATACCTGTACTTGTTACATACATGCAAAAATCTGATTTTTTATGATTTTGTCAATTTTCTGATTTAGCAAATCACTGATAGTGTCTTTAAGTCTTATGAAAAGGGCATGTTCACATCATGGTATTTCTTGCAGTAAGTAGCATGAGTGGATGTTGAACATTCAACAATCCCTCTGTACTTTGGATTCAACAAGGCTTTAGAAAACTGAGGTCATTAAATGATATTATTAAAGTCATATACTCTGACAGGTCACAAATTAGCATACAAAAGTGTTCATACAGTATGATGCTTGAGAACTGACATATGCATTTGCCAAACCCCAGTGACCACAATTTTTGTCAGGAATCATTTCCAACCTCGCTATGGAATTGCTGAACTACATTGTAAGTGCTACTTTAGAAGATGTTTCAACTTCAAAATTTCCAGGGTACATACAGTATTTGGCATACAAACCCTTTGCCATTTGTTTAAGTGAAGATCAACTGAAAATGCTTTTGGAAGCTTGTAAACATCCAACTGGCCACGTCCTTTGCCTGGACGCAACTCATACTGGCATACTAAGACCAACAGAATGCAACAAAAAATTCTTCTATTACGCCTTACTTCTGAAAAGTGCAAATGCATGGTGAACAAGCAATACCAATAGTTGACATGTTGTCATCAAGTCAAAGTATGCCAACCATTACACATTTCCTGATGTTGGTAAGAAGACGTTTGGCACAAATACACGGCGGAAGCAAGCCTAAGTTACCACAAATCGAGACTGATTGGTCTTGGGCAATGGTACAGTCCACCTGCATTGCAGCCAACAATATGGATATTTCACAATATCTAAATTGTGTATTTCAGGGTGAACAGAATTTAGCACCCGTCCATATTTGTGCGGCACATGTCATTCATAGACTGTCATGGAAGTGCGCTGAAGAATGTAAGAACAGGTGCGTAATGGAGGTATTGGTTTAACTATTTTGCAGCATCTTGGTGCAAGACACATTACAGAGTGTAACAGCATGTTTTCGCTTAGTTTATCAGGTGGTTTGAAAAAAGCAGTTGACTGCAAAGGTTCAGACGAATGGGAAGTTTCTTATGGGTACCGGTATTGTCAGAAGTGACACCCTAAACAAGGTTGACGGGACATTACATACAGATGCTGACACAAGTTTGAAGGATGAGGATCATAGGCCCAAAACAATGCAGAAAAAATGGCCCTACTATCAACATTTTAACATTGAGGAAGAGAAGCAGACGCTGAGTGAGAGTACCGACTCGACCACAACTGCTAATGAAGACTGTGACAATCCGCTCTTTTGCCTTTGGTTTATTAACATGTTGCTGAAAGAATATCTTCCATATGTTCCATTATGGACTGCCATGTTGATACAAGACAAAACAACTGACGAGGAACCAAGAGCTTCTAATTGCTACGTGGAGCAGTGGATGTTGCAAGTGAAGAACCGAATATGGCAAAAAAAGTCCAAGATCAGACCGCTCTGGGCAATTTGCCAATTGCATACCTCATTAAAAGGGAGAATTAGGCACCGCAGCATTATCAAACAAAAGGTCAAAAGAGAGAAAGAGACCAAGAGATGCCACCATTTTCAATGAAGTGTGGTTACCAAGAACAAGAAGAACCAGTAAACCAAAATACTTTGCAATTAATCTGGAAAGAAGGCCAACACATATGCACGACTTAACCTTAAGACTCTGAATAGCCAAGTCAATAAGCCAATGCTGGACTGAACTAGATAAAAGCGCAACTTGATGAACCAACCACTGATGAAGCTATGACTACTGATGAAAAGCGGAAACATGATTCATCTCCAATGAAACATAAGAGGAAGCACAAAAAGGACAAGTGTTACGGTACCGTCATCGTAATAGACTAAATCCAAAGCATTAAGAACCGCCTAAAAAGAAACCCCCAACAAGAGACAAATATGTTAAAACAAACTTTAATCCTGATGGGAGTATCTCCATGCAACCAAGGCACGGCAAGGCGGTATTTTGAGCCTTCAAATCCATTTAATTCCCAAGATATAAACAAAAAACCGCCGTTTTAATGATGGGGCGTATGTGCAAGGCTCTCATATCAAGTAGAGAATACAATAGACATTAATCGGAACAAGCACCTTTTAGAGCAAAAAGTATAATCAAAGTACAGCGAAAAGTAAAATTAATTGAAATACATGCAAAGGCTCTTGAGAAGATAACTGGATTTGTTACATGGTGTTTTGTTCATTGATGAAATTGGCAGTTGGACAAGTTACTGTTAATGCTGAAGCAAAATTGAAAATATAGTGTGCTCTAAAAAATGAAAAACTTAATAGTCTCCCAACCTCATTGAGGCAGAAGACTAATAAAAGTACACAGCTGAAGCAATGTAGCAATAACACAATGCAAAAAAAAAAAAAATTAAATGCTTCTGGTAGAGAGGATGCATAACTATCGGTCATGTTGCCATGGATACAGCTTAGATACATACAGTGCACGACTCAACCTTAAGACACTGAATAGCCAAGTCAATGAACAAGCCAATGCTGGACTGAACTGGATAAAAGCACAACTTTCATACATGCTGCCAGACAATTCTATCTTTCATTTGGCCCTTTACCTTTAAGAAATTTGATGGATGAGGATCATAGGCCCAAAACAATGCAGAAAAAAATTGCCCTACTATCAGCACTTTAAGCAGGTCATTGAGGAAGAGAAGCAGAGTTAGAGTACCGACTCGACCACAACTGCTAATGAAGACTGTGACAATCCGCTCTTTTGCCTTTGGTTTATTAACATGTTGCTGATAGAATACCTTCCATATGTTCCGTTATGGACTGCCATGTTGATACAAGACAAAACAACTGACGAGGAACTAATTGCTACGTACGTGGAGCAGTGGATATCACAAGTGAAGAACCGAATATGGCAAAAAAAGTCCAAGATCAGACCGCTCTGGGCAATTTGCCAATTGCATACCTCATTAAAAGGGAGAATTAGACACTGCAGCATTATCAAACAAAAGGTCAAAAGAGAGACCAAGAAATGCCACCATTTTCAATTAAGTGTGGTTACCAAGAACAAGAAGAACCAGGAAACCAAAATACTTTGCAATTAATCTGGAAAGAAGGCCAACACATATGCACAACTTAACCTTAAGACTCTGAATAGCCAAGTAAATGAACAAGCCAATGCTGGACTGAACAGAATAAAAGCGCATCTTTCATACATGCTGCCAGACAATTTTATTTTTCATGCTGCCCTTTACCTTTCCTTTAAGAATCTCAATAAATTCACCAGAGTCTTTCAACAGTAACTCCACCCCAACACAGCTGTTGAAAGTCATTTATTACGACAAAACCAGAATAAAACACCAAATATCTATGGTGACACAGGCCTATTTCTGACAACCGATTTGGATTATTTATTCCACTAACTACATCCTGTGCATATGTTGTCAAATTCACCCTGAGATAGCATTGCTGTCTTTCCTCAACTGGCTCTTTAGTGCAGTTGCTATAGCAACTGTAGCAACAATATTATACAGTGTTCTGCTTAATCGCGTATTCGCCATGAAAAATCCAAAGAAACTCGTACAATTCTTCCAATGGCCTAAAAGTTAAGTAGGTTCTGCTGAAACTGCACAAGCAGACCAATCAAAGACGGACATGGTCAAAGCTCAATTTTCAGAAATCAAAGATTTGATAGTTGTCTTATGAAAAGGGCATGTTCACATCATGGTATTTCTTGCAGTATGTAGCATGAGTGAAAGTTGAACATTCAACAATCCCTCTGTACTTTTGATTCAAC
Source organism: Ophioderma brevispina (assembly GCA_023653785.1). Classification (NCBI taxonomy): domain Eukaryota; kingdom Metazoa; phylum Echinodermata; class Ophiuroidea; order Amphilepidida; family Ophiodermatidae; genus Ophioderma; species Ophioderma brevispina. The sequence goes on along the minus strand of JAMKCH010009556.1, from coordinate 2,465 downwards.
AAGGCTTGAGAAAATGGAGGTCATTAAAGGCTATATATATATACTCCGAGAGGTCACAAATTAGCTTACAAAAATTCTCATACAGTATGATGCAAAAGACCTGACATTTGCAGTTGCCAAACCCCAGTGACCACAGTTTTCGTCAGTAATCATTTCCAACTTAGCTATGGAACAAAAGAATATAAAGACTCCCATGAAAAAAAAAACATTACAATCCACAAAATGTCAACCTTGATGGGGATGACTTCCAAGTATTAGGGACATTGAGAAACCGCAACAAACACTTCACTGCAGTGGTCTAGCTATCAGAGAGGAATGTATCACTACAAATGAATTATCAATGTGTGTAGAATGTGCAGACAGCCTATCAACCTTCTCTAATACGGGTTTGGTACATTTTGTGACCCCACTTTGCCTGCACCCACTTTTTCTGCACCCAGTTTTGCTCAGAATTCAGCAGCCTTTACGGAATAAAGTACAGTATCACATGCACTTTATTCCGTCAAGGCAGTTGAATTCTGAGCAAAACTGGGTGCAGAAAAAGTGGGGTCACAAAATGTACCAACCCCTCTAATACAATGAAGAGAGCTTCAGATGCATATACTTTGTCTTGTCTGAAGTAGGAAGTGACGACGCATGCACATACCCAAAGCCGTTTTTTCCGTTGCAGTGCGCGTATGCTTTCCCTGGTCCAAAGCAAGTATACATGTATTTAAAGTAGTGTACCTTTTTCATACTTTCTAAAAGACATTCCAAACCTCAAGATTTGGAACGTGTTAAAGTATAAAGTAGAAATAAAGTATGGGGAAGTACAATTAAAGTATGGCAGAAAGTCCCGGCAGAAAGTACAACAAAACTCTGAGTATAATGAAAGTAGAACAAAAGGCATAATTAAAGTAGGGCAAAAAGTACAATTAAAGTAGGGCAAAAAGTACAATTAAAGTAGGGCAAAAGGTTTAATTAAAGTATAGGTAAAAGTACAATTGAAGTATCCTGAGGGCAGAAATAAAATAAACAAAATAAACCTATGTATATATTTATTAATCTTTCCCTGGAGATGGCCAGCGCACGATAGTGTTGAAAAAAAAAACCCATATGCGCTTGGCCGGATTCGAACCGGCGACCTTTGTTTGTATTACATGCACGACGCTTTTACCGACTGAGCTATCAAAGGCAGGGTTGGTAGAGGAGCAATAGATATCATCTATAGGTGTTAGGTTCAAAAGGTGTCCTTTGCTTTCCTAGCGGATAGCATCAGAACCGTATATACAACATATTACGATTTATATTTGTTTTGAAATTTAACTACTTAGTTCTCCAGGTAGACAAGGATGTATATATTTATTAATCTTTCCCTGGAGATGGCCAGCGCACGATAGTGTTGAAAAAAAAAAACATATGCGGTTGACCGGATTCGAACCGGCGACCTTCGTATTACATGCATGACACTCTTACCGACTGAGCTATCAAGGCAGGGTTGGTAGAGGTGTTAGGTTTGAAAGGGAAAGATTAATAAATATAGGGAAAGATTAATAAATATATACATCCTTGTCTACCTGGAGAACTAAGTAGTTAAATTTCAAAACAAATATAAATCGTGTATGTTAAATATACAGTTCTGATGCTATCCGCTGGGAAAGCAAAGGAAGCCTTTCTATTGGAGACCACTTCAAAAGATGGCATTTAACCATATCAAAACTGAATTCAGATGAATCACTGATAGTGTCTTTAATTTGGTGAATTAGCTTTTTTGTGGATTGAAACTAATTTAAGATTTTTGGTTTCTTTTTGTTTCAGGTGTTCCCCCTTGCCACTGCCAAATGTGCATTTTTATGGAGACTTGCTCATAAAGTTTTTAGAGAGGGATATCCACACTGCGTCCTTCACACACAATGTGGTGTGTATGCCTGGTGCAACAGTTTCCAAATTATCTGCCAACCTTCCATCACATGCTGATCCCTTTGTGTCAGCCGTAGTACTGCACGTTGGAACAAATAATTTGGAAACAACTTTGAGTCAACGGCTGCTAAAAGACTTTCATTGGCTGATTACTTTAGTAAAGGAACGGTTTCCAAATGCCAGAATTTGCATTTCATCAGTCCTACCCAGATTTGACTTCGACAATTTGGTTGAGGCAGCCAATACGACAATTTTTTTACTTTCATCAATGTGCAGGAAGGTGAACATTGATTTTCTGAATCTTTATCCACACTTCCTTCGTTTGTTTGGGTGGGATGGACTTCATTTGTCAAGGAGTGGCTACAAACTATTTGCAAAACTTTTGCAAGAAGTAGTATTGCGGCGTATCGCTCCTAAGGTGTCAAGTTACGTAAGTTCTACTCCAGCTTGGCACATTCCCCCTCTCGTGCGCCAAAAGAAGAGGAAGAAAGGCAAAAGTCCCCCCCCCGCAAAACAAAATGTCTGCCCCAAACCACAGTCATCAACTCAGAACAGAAGGAGGTACG
>JAMKCH010009555.1:0-29646 GCA_023653785.1 Ophioderma brevispina | reverse complement strand
CTCCGTCATCATGACTATGAGTTACAATTGCTCATCAACCACGGGACACCGTTCAGTGGGTTGCACTTGTACTATACATGACATGAATGAGCTTGTGATTGGGTATTATATATCATACCTAAAAAGGGGGATTTTCTAAATACATTGAGTGAATTGAATCAAGCGACGGAACTGTGCAAGGAATTGAGATTGTACTGACATATGATTGTATACAAGAATTTTGTTTGTGGACAAAAAGGAATTTTGGTACTTGGTATCAACAGAACAAACCCTTTAACACATTTTAAAGCGAACTGGACACATTTGACAAAAACCGTGCACCCTCAAGATTTGTCAAAAATCAACATTTTGAATGGTTGTAAAGCTCGTCCCTCACGGGAATGATTAAGAATAAATCAGGTCCCTTATGGGTAAACGAACTGATTTTATAATTTAAATGTCGCCAGCGACATTAAATCAGCAGACGGCGCGGAAATAGCGTTTAACACAGGAAAAAGGCACGCCGTATGCAGTTCCAGCATGCCACCATGTTTGACTGGTCTGCGACCTTTGGGGTTTAATATCAAACGAGTACGCGTTATGATTTCATGTAATATACACATTTGTTTGAAAATTGCTATTGTTATTGCAAACTTAAAAGTTAGCTACAATAAGTGGATGTCTTGAACTCTTATTAACGTTCCCTGTATGTTTTGGAGTATTGTAATTTTAGGGCTAATGTATTTTTCTTCCAATGGCTATACATCATTGAGAGCAAATTGAAGAAATTTCATAATTGTGAAATGTGCCGTGTGCTTAATGTATCATTGGTGCATTCCACCAATTATTTTACGTGCACAGACCAATGATCCCACAAAAAAATGTTGGACATGAAGACCTAGTGTTTGCCCAGGAGGGACATCTTATGGCCAATAAGCGATGCCAACTTCAGCGGTTCATCCCGCAAGCAACGCAAGGGATACGAGGAGGTGGTGCAGTGCCGGTCTAAGCCCCACAAAGCATTTGATGAAAATGAGGGATTGTCGTATCCTTTCGTGGAAATGTTCTTATTACGTTTAAGTGAATGGAAAAAATACTTTTCAATGCAAAAGAGCTTTAATTTTTACACCAATGGAATGAAGTTGGCGGTTTTAAATCCTTAAATAGTGGAAATTTCATTTCCTACCAGCTGACATTTCTTGGTTGAACATAAAAACAAAATAATTTTAAATTGGTTTTAATGGTCATAACATATTGCTGAAACGCGTTGTGAGAAATTTCATAAGGTCAGGTCAGGTTCCTGTGAGGGGGGGGGGCATGCTTCTGGTACCCTGGTAACCAGTATAACCTGTCCCAGGGCCGAGCCGAGTTGTGGCGGTTAAACCGGCACCCCCATATGATTGCCTCAGAATCCGTGAGGAGGGTGATTCTGGTAGAACTAAAAAGAAAATGTACATTAAAAGGGCACGCAGCTCTGCGAGTAATTCAGCATCCAGACATGCTGCACCTGGCTGGTGGGCGTGGTTGCCTAATGGACTAGCCTAGCGCCGAAAATTGGATTGGCATCAGGAAGGGCTCCGGTTCAATTAAAATCTAACAAAATTAGCAGTTATTGCTGAGTGTGCGGTGAATCCGGCCATCCCCGTTAGCGGGGACCACAAAAACCGGATTTAAATCTTGGTTTAACTAAACTTAATTAGGACAACCGAGATCAAGAGTATAGAGCAAACTGTTTATAGCCTTGATATTGTAATTTAAAACAATCGTCCTCATACTTTCTTGTGTTAACAGTTCTCTAGTTTCCCCATGATCGCTTACCCCAAGTATGCCCCAGCCAGCTTTGCCGGTTTCAAGAGTTTAAACAGAAGTCAGAAGTAGACATTCACAAGACGGCATTGGGAGTGATGAGGAACATCCTACTGTGTGGGGCTCCAACGGTGCGTAGTAAACACACCAACTCCATTTGATGGGAAAATTGCATCTTTGATAAATTTATAGGCCGTAATCAGGATTTTTTTAGGAGGGGTATTTTGTTCAGAAGTGTATGTGCTCCAATTTGCCCCTGCGATTTGGAACAAAGTGAACCTTTTTACCAAAAATGAAACCTCTTTTGACAAACAAGCATAAAAACCTGTAATTTTGGCTCTACATTTGACTTTTTTAGCCCGGCCTTTTTGGAATTTGGGGGAATCGTCCCTCCCCTGACAGGATCCCAATGATCGGCCCACATGAAAAATAGAAAACATGATGGTATGATAGCACATGTGTGTATTTGAAAGAAGTGCCAATGAAGAACTGACCAAACTTTTTAGTTATATGCTGTTCAAGAATTTGTCTATTCTGTAAGCGATCGATAGAATTTTATATGGACACCATATACAACGGATTTAATGACCAGGAGAACCCAGCAATTCACCGACATTGGTTTTATCTATTGACTTTCTCAAGTCATACAAACATCACCAATGCCGGGCCAACGTCACCAATGCCAGAACATGGCGAACTCCTGGAAACATTGTTAGTTCTTATGCTAATCAAGGCAATCTTGTATTATTGCAGTAGATGAAACGGCCACAAAAGATATCTTTTAAAACATTCTTAAATTAAAAAATTCGCCTGCTAGACTATACTGTAATTCTGTCCTATGGAGATACAACATCACAATATTAAAATACAAATTTAATAGATTAAATCAGTACATAAATTGGGTACACATACTTACACTTAGGCCCCCTTGGTTTTCAATTGAATTTCAGGGATTTTGTGTCTGCATATTTTATCACTCGGCCGGACTAAAACTGCCCTAGCGAGATAAAAATACAAGGACGTGTGAGTGCACATGTTAATTATGGTGTAACCAAATCACAAGCTGCAGCCACTGCCACATACAATGAACTGTGAACCACGTTTTAGGATCATGAGGCACCGTACTTGAAATCAACATCTTTTCCAGGGTGCTGGTAAAACTAATGTAGCCTTGCTGACCATAATACATGAGATGGTAAGAAATATCAACTTGGATGGAACCATCAAACACGGATGCCTTCAAGTAATCTACATTGCCCTATGAGGGTCATGGTTAAAAGAGTGTTGGTAACTTCAGAAAGTAAAGAATTGGAAATCCTGCTTTTGTCCCACAGCTTTAAACTGCATGGGATTTTTGTAACCCCCCCATATAAAATAAAATATAAAATAATAATAATAATGACTAATGCTCTGGGTACACACCACAACTGTTGTTCAGTTGAAGGATTTTTGTTTATACCGCTGAACAAGGATCAGTACGGAAGTAGGTGGTTGGAGGGGAGCTGGTAAGGGTCTGTTGGGTTCAAATTGTGTCAAAATAAGTTTTTCTTGGGTATTAAAGTTGCACATTTGGGTAAAGGGGTTGAAGGGGAGGGGGACATTAATTCGGTTGAGGGTAAAGTCATTGGATCAAAAACTTTTTTGTGTAGAATTTGCACTTAAAGTTTCCCAATTTCAAAAGTAGTTGTCAGTGGTGGGATGAAGGCTATTAAAATCAGTAGGGGGAGTCAAATGGGTTTAAATTGGGGCTTGGTTGATGTGATTGAATCCAGAGCATTTTTGATTGCCACGTGGGGGCAAAAAAACAAAGTTGAGACAGTGGATATGACTTTTAAGTGGGAAGGGCCATTTGGAACCTGATCGGGGGCAATTTTCAATACTTTGGCTATCGTTTTCTTGGCAGGTATGATAAGACAAACGTTTATGTTCATCTTGAAAGTGGAAAGGCCCAGGTCCCCATCACTTTTCAAATATAAAATGGAGGGAAGATGCCCCCCCATCGGTGGTTACCGCCGTTGCTGGATTGAAACCATCTTCTTGTTAGTGTAATAATATAATTTGCACCATTGAGGTGAACTGTTATTTACACAATAAGATTAAGGTTTGCCAAAAGGGCATGCAATAAATCATTGAATTGAAAAGGTCCTTTATTCATATTAGGCATCAAACCTCAAAAAATACATGTTGTTATAGTTTCAGCTTTAATCTAGTATATTTCTTGTATTTTATATCAAGAGAATGGATTCTTACGGCATCACGGTATCCGAGTTGACGGGACACCAGCTAACTAAAGACCAGATTAACGCCACTCAGATCATCGTGTGCACACCAGAGAGAAATGGGATATTCTCACAAGGAAAGGAGGGAGAGAAAAACAACCACACAAACTTTCAGCTTATTATTATGTAGTAGTAAATGCAAGGTTTTAAATCCGGTTGGCTTCGTTTTAAACGTGGGGTTGGCCGGGCGGAGACCGGGGATTCACCTCACATCAGCAATATGCTGTTGTGAGATTATGGGAGAGCAAAAGATAATAAGTTAATGTAGTAAGTTATAAGTCAATATCTTGTCACACCGGCGAGGAAAAACACTTGCAGTTGTAATTTGTCTTCGACAAATTTCCCATGGGGGATTTTTTTGTGATGAACAAAAAAACGAACAACAACAAGTGGAAATGTCGCAAATCCTGTCAGGCCATTTTAATTTTTTGGATAAATCGCCACATCCTGCCTTTGTTGTGATTTTTGACATAGAAATTACAAAAAGTCTGTCGTTCTTTGGCATACTGTGAAATCTTGCTTCCTTTGTAAAAAAATCCTTATTTAATGGTGATATTGGTTTTTTTGCTGTTTCCTTTTATTCCTAACATCTACATAAAATGGAATGGATTCATATATACTACATAATAACGAAAAAGACAAAATAGTACTAAACTCAAAGCAATAGGTATTTCCTATTTCAAGACAGTTTTGATAGTAAAAGGCTCCTGCACATGCTTTTCAAAACTTATTATTTTATCATTTTTGTCCTATAAACATCTGAACAGCCATGTGGTATTTAAAAAACCAAGTGCAAATTAGGGAAATTCATTTTTTTTGCAATTTCCAGGTCTTTGTATCTGTAATTCCTAATAAGTTCATATAAAATAATTAGTTTTCCGACTTGTCTTTTTTTAGGATGATGAAAGTCATCTGCTTCATGCCGGACAGAGAGCCCAAGTGTAGAATCCGTCATAGCCAGGTATGTGTGATTTTAGGCTTTTTAAAAAACTGCATGCTCTGCAACAACTTTGGGAAACAAGTTTTTGAAGTCCCATTTTCATGATTCAAAAATTCCTAACCAAAGGTTACAAGTCATGGACAAATTTGAGTATTAAACCAATTTATTGTAATTGATTTTGATAGTGATGGAAAAAACACATTTGGAAATGGAGGGGTGTAATCATCCGGCGGCCGTCCGGGCTCTTCAATTCCTGTTGAAAAGTCATAAGAATTATTAATTCAAATTAAATGTTTATGCCTTTAAAGTGAAGATGCATGGTGTATTCAAGTTCATTGTTCTACGTTGATCATAATCCATTAACTTGTTGTGATTTAAACTTCAGAAATCGTTCGCTAACATGAAACACACAAGAAGGACGTGCGGTTGGTTGGTTCTGAGAGTGCTACCCTGCCTCTAACTACCAAGACGTAGAGACATTCTTAAGAGTCAAACAGAGAAAGGATCTCTTCTTGATAACAGGTAAGCTAGTAAAGCTCAATTCCCCTGGCACAGTTCAGTAGCTCTCTTTCAACAATGTATTTAGGAAAACACACCCCCTTGTTTTGGGGATGATATTTGATACCCAGATCACACAAGGTCAGTTGATGTCAATGTATGTACAAGTACAACCCAATGAAACGGGTCCCTTGGGGATGGGTGACTCAGAGTGACTGGTTTAGGTGAAGACCCGAGCCTTGTTTTAGGACAAGGGGGTAACGTCAAAACCATAGAGATAGATGAATACAAGGCTAGGAGGACGACGGCCATCTGGACTGAACAAGCTCACTGGCAGATTGCTTAAAAGGTTACCCGCCCAAGAGCCATTATACGTAAACCTTACAGCATGGAAAATGCAATGTATCGCTGGATTTCGCCAGGCGTCTCTCGGTTATAAAATGACCCTTGTTATAAAATGATTCTAAGACATCCAAGAACCATGTTGGGCGTTTGGTTTGTTAAGAAAGTTTACCGTTGCAAAAATCAGGCACAATGTTTTTTTTGCAGATTTGCAATATGAATTCCAAAAAATAGAGTTTGGTTGTAGTGTGGTCATAGCTGCTGTGACAAGTGTGCCGTTTTTAACACTGTGTAGTGCCTCACACTGTATTTGGACGTTCAAGTAATGTGAAACTGTTGACCTTTGATAGGTTGTCGAAACAGCAATTGCGTTCGTTTCTGTCCGCTTCGTTTTTATTATTGGAATCAACGAAAGAATAAAGCTTTGTTCACTGCCCATCTAAAGAAATTAACAAGTAACGAAAATTAGGAGTTCTAGAGAGCTTGAAGGTTCATCCAAGTATCCAGGAAATTAATCACTGGTCTTTATAAAGCAGGTGTGAATGCTGAATGATTTACTCACCTAAATAAGTGCATAATCAAAAAAATTTATTGAATAAGTAATAAACCCTTTGAAATGGCATTGTATTATATACTATACTATACTAACACGGATTTATATAAGAGGCCCAGCAATCAACACACGCCACTTTACAGGGAAAACAGATAAAATAGGCAAAACTAACCAAAATTACTGAACAGGCTTGTCTTGTTATCTGCATTTCACCAGTTTCCGACGTCCCGGAGGGAGCAGCAGTACATCGGTACACCAGAGAAGAAGAAGAAGTGCCCTCAAGAGATTCCACTGATGAATGAGAGGTTACGAGAAAGTAGGAGGCATGACGGGTCAAACGAACCAGGTGTAAGACAGGGGATTTTTTCGTCGTGTGTGTCCAAGACAGCGGTCCTGTAAGGCGTAATCATGTTCTAAAATTGAAAAGTGGCCGTAAATGATATCGGTGGTGGTTTGACAAAATAAATCTCAAGACTGGGAAAAAATATCGAAAGGATTGTGGAAAAAGGGATGTTCCGTAGAGATGCGTTGTTAAATTTTTCCATGTCTGCGAGCATCAAAGAGTACCCGACAACGCGTTCAATTTTCGCGGAGGTTCTATAGGATTTTTCAGAGCCAATTACGATACATATTCAAAACAAAAAATAGTAAAAAAGACCCTCTGATGCAAAAACTCCATAGAACCTTTCTTTCCGGAGATATTTGAGATTTCTAACGTTAATCTAAGGGCAGTACCACGTGAGATATTATCTTTCACAGTCTGTGAAACAGACTAACACTGTGGGAAATATCTGACGGGACTGCCGTACAAACAAGGTTTTGTGAATGTGCACATAGCTGCTATGCTATGTGATTACATCTGTGTGCTGCCATTCGATAGGATAACTTCTCAATTTAATTTCCTTAAGTTAGGGGCGCTTGATAAGATGACATAGTCCCCTGAAGAAACCATTTCAAGAGCCACTGACCAAGACTGGGCAAAATAGTAGTTAGTTTCACTGCTAACATAAAGTGCTTGGTTTTTGAAAAAAATCATCTTGTGTAAATTCACTGAAATGAAATGGGGAATTAACTGCAGATAACCAATACCATTCACTCTTAATACTAGTTGAAACAAGCAGAAACAAGCACATAGTAAGCACATATCAAGCTGCTGAAGCAAGCTAATAAAAATAACCAAGGCACTGAACAACAATAGAACCATTGGAGGGCAAGCAAGGAAGTACTTAGCTTGTAATGTGCTTTTTTCAAGTGGTTCTGCTTGTGTTCTTTTTTTTGTTTGAGCTTGCTTTATAGCTTGGTGTCTGGTTTGATTTTAGCTTGTCTTGGGGGAATTAAGTTTTATTGTTAGTTGATTTGTTAATGACCCTTCAACTAAGAGGATTAGAGGACAAGACATTTTTTCACAATCAAAAGAATTTGATGTTAGCAGAGTGTTGACAGAATCGAGTAAATGGCAGACGAGGATGACGGAAAAAAGTTGGAGAATGTGTATAGGAAAGGTGGATTAATAAGTGCAAATGGATGCAACAGAGCATTCCTTGAATAGTATAGTTATTGAATGCTCATAAATTGTTTTTTTGGCCATATCATTACACTGAGCTGATTACCTTTTACACCAATGTTGACTGAGACATGCATTTCCATTCCCGAGAAGGGGACTGCTCCAATACCTAATAAAACACCCCTATGAAATAACATATGTTTATCAACATTGCGAAAGGTAATCAGGCCTCAGGTATAGGATTTTTAGTTTTGTGATTTCCAGCACCTCTTGTTTTATCCATTGTTCACTAGATATCCCTGAAGAAAAGTTTATTCACAAAGTTGATGTTGATCCCTATCTTGCGGGTTTGTGTTATGAGCATAATTGCTTGTTTCCACTGTTTTTCCCATTAGGCCACTGTGCTGGTACTCCTGTCCATTTTACGGACACCAGAAAAGAAAATACAAAATAGGAAATTTTCTACAGAATACGAAGAATTTGCACGTAAAGATTTGGTGACAGGTGGATACTAATTTCAACAGTTCAGATGATATCAAAAATCTCAACTTTTCTGAGGTAAGTCGGGGGACGGGGGGGACGAGGTTTGTGGATCACCGAAATGCCAGGTAATGGTTTAGTTATTTTCTTGTAGGTGCTGGTGTTTCGTACACTCTGTAAAGAGGACCAGGCCAAGACGGCACGAGCCATAAGAGACATGTGTCTTGAGCATGATACCTTAGGACAGTTCCTTAGAGGGGGATCAGCATCAACGGAAGTCTTGAGAACAGAAGCTGACCATGCTGAGGTAAATTTATGATCACAAAATTACATGTGTTTCATAACAGGTTCTTTTTCTTCTGGGGACTCAGGAAAAAATGCCAGTAAGAACATGAACAAAAATTATAGAACGGTGGTGGAAACTTTCGAATGAAAGGAAATATTGAATTTTAAAAAAATTTAAATCACCATTATTGATTTACTGAGAAAATTCGCAATTTTTAAGACCAAAATGCCTCAGAGATATAAAAATTTCATTTAAAAAGAATTATATATAAAATCATCCCACAATCATATATAATAATTTGGACGGTCAAATATTACTTTGCACCTGGTTGTGACCCTTACCATTGGCCAATTTAGCCATTTAGGGGGATCTTAAAAAAATTTAAAAAATTAAAAAAGGGGATTTGGTTATAGGTTTTGAACTTACCTCCTAGAAACAAACTTTTTTTTGACTATATACACTTTGTAAATCACTTAACCACCACAGAAATCGGAGTTAAAGGATCTGCTTCCATATGGCTTTGCCATACACCATGCTGGAATGAGCAGACTTGACAGGACGTTGGTAGAGGATCTGTTTGCCGATAGACACATAACATTTTTTTTTCCACGGCAACATTGGCCGTGGAGTTTAACTTACCGGCTCCACAGTCCATCATTAAGGAACACAGGTACATGGATTGATTGTGTGATTTATTGATTGCTTGATTTGATTAGGGCCTATCTTGGTTCATTGATCTACTATCCTCAAAGACCCCATTATTTTTTTTTAACCTGAGTAGACTAGCTCATAATCCCTTATTGATTGCATCATTGAGTATCAGTTTTGGCACAAAAAGTATCTTGCATCATGTTTTTTCGATCAATGTGTGCCAAATTCCGATAATTTGGGCAAGTTTTCCCCAAGATTACATTTTGTTGCCAAGGTCTTGCTCTTTCATTTAACACCTCGCTAGGTAAAAAATCTTTGCAAAAAGCTGAAATAGACACCCAAAAGACGCAAAACCTCAACCAAAAGTTTCACTTTTTTTTATTTTTCAGTGGTCACTGTTTGGTACAATGCCATAATATGTGTGTATTGCTTTACACGAAAGGTTTCCTGACTTATGGCAAGAAGCCTACTGGCAAATTGAGGTGGTACGTGTTCATGTTGCAGTACACTGCAATGTCCATTGAAAAACTCCATACGTGCAACTTTTCAAGTTTTGAGGTTTTGCGTCTTTTGGGTGTTTCTATCCTCAGTCATTTTTAAAAACATTTTTTTTTACAACCAGGGATTATTAAATGAAAGAGCACGAACTAGGCAACAATGTATATTTTGAAAACTTTTCCCAAATTATCGGACTTTGGCACAATCTTGATCGAAAAACTGCCAATATACTTTTTGTGCCAATTTTCTGTAGTGTAATGTGTCAGCATAGTCTGGGGTGAAACATTTAAAACACTGTAGGGTTACAAAGATATATAAGAACTATCATTAAAGGTCACTTCATTTAAATAAGAACATTGATAGAAATTTTTACTAAATTACCCATCTATTACTACTAAATAAACCGACTGTTACTAAAAGTTTGAATGAATTGAGAGCGGGTCCCGTGGGTTAGATGCTTACCTTTGGTTCGGCAAATAGTCTTGGGTTCGAATCCAAAGGTGGGCTCTGGATGGGATGCTATTCTGGGAATTAATTTGGATTTGTGTAAGCTCCGATTGACTTGTCCGCTCTCCCATGGTTATTTGGGAATTGGGCAAAAAAGTTTCCTTAGAAAGGGGTGTGGCGGGGTTTTAAGCCATCGATCTGATGCACAGAGTTACAAACCTCTATGTGTCATTCACTGTCAGTTTCAAAAGAGTGTAAGGTACAAGCTTTTGGCTATATAAAACCATCCTGTTTATATTGGGCCGGTCCCTCAATGTTCTCTGTTAACCCTGTCAGTGTTACCCATTTACACATAAACATGTAAAAAGTAAAGTGTCCTGCCAATCAAGCTCACCCTGCAAAAACCAAAACGCCCATTCTCTATGTGATACTATGTGGGCCAGAATTCGTCTTTGTTAATTTTGCGGCGGGGGGTTACCACTCCTCCTGCACAAAAACAAGTGTAATAAAGCTAATAAACTAACTTCCTCCTCTCAATTAGGTGTATAGTCCAGAGAAAGGGCATGGGTGGAGCAGTCCTCTTGAGGTTCTTCAGATGTTAGGTCGTGCTGGCAGGCCTCAGTATGACACCAAGGGGAGAGAGGGGTTATCTAAATCACCGGGGTCAGTGTGAATTGCAGGATTACCTGTCCTTACAAAACCAAAACAGGTAAGTGTACATGTGTTGGACCCGAATGAATGGTGAAGGTCAAAGGTAAGGTGACACGATCTTGGTCCGAAATTCCATTGCTTCTGTTTGACCCCAAACAAATGATCAGGTCAAAAGGTGGAGTGACGTGATCATGGTCAGAACATAGAGATAGAATAATATTTGTTCTGAGGTTCGCACGGCCATCTTGAATCAGCGAGATCACTGGGTGGGCGCGTAGATTTACCGCCCATGGCCAATTATACGTACAAACTTACACATGGGAAAAATGCACTTCTCGTTGCATTTTAGCCAGGCGGGACCCTCCGGTTATAAACTGAATATTTGTCTTCTGCTTGACCCAAACAAAATGATTACAGGTCAAAGGTCAGGGACACGATCATGGTCAGAAATTAATTGTTCTTCTCTCTCATGTGGAAGAATATGAGGGAGAAAAATATATGACAAAATGAACCATGATCCGAGTACCCACCACTAAAAACACTGATTACAAATTTGGTTAATGGTTCCAGCAATTTGATAGTAGAGCAAAAAGGTTATTGAATTGGCCAACAATACAGGTAAGTTATGTGCGTTATTACGTTTGGATGGACCGTCTGACCTAAAACTTTTATTCAAACTTGTTTTGTCTTTTCCCCTCAAAACAGCTTCCCAGTGGAAAGTCAGTTTGTGAGTAAGAAGATGGACTGATAACCAAAATGCGAGAGATAGTCCTGGGACTATACACAAACGTGAAGGATGCTGTGACGTGTGGCTGGGCTACATACTTGTACATTCGTATGATGCGTAACCCACTCTCTCTGGTGTCGGTCGATGCCAAGGATACAGACACCTATTTGGAGCAGCGACGTATGATTGATACACACAGCGGCAGTTGCGCTGGGATACGAAAAACATGGTCACATATGATAGAAGACTGGAAACTTTCAGGTAAGAAATGAGGGGTGTATAATTTGGAACCCCACCATTTAGAGGATTTGTAAATTAAAGGACCAAAACATTAACCCTGCGATGACCCTTAATGCAAAGAATTTTATATAAAAAAATTTTTTTAATTTTTTTATTTTTTTTGTGTGAAAATTTATATTACATTTTTACTGCATTACTTTGTTTTTTAAGGTTTGTTTCAAGAGATTGTTAGATTTTTTTTTCAAACTGGTCAAGAAAAAAAAGAGGAAAGTTGGCTGCTAAGTGCCATAAAATTCCTCTTCTTTCTTGCTATACCTCAACCAAAAAACCTATTTGTAACCCTGAACCTTAACCTTAAACTTAAACCATAAACGTTTCCCTAACCTACCCTAAAATACCACTAAATAATTTCATCTGCTAAACCCCCCCCCCCAAAAACAAATCAGAGTATTATTCATTTTAAAGGCCTGGCTGTATTAAGGTTAAGATTGGATTACATTGAGGGTATTTAGTTTAGCAATATTAGATACAGTGTATTAGGTAATTTGAGAGTTAAAAATTTTCTTGAGTCTGTTCAATTCGACTTGCAGGTAGTTTGTTTTGTGAACTTGCTGCTTGTATTGCGAGGAAAGTCTCTCCAGAACATTTGGATTCAAAAGTGCAAAACTTAAATACAACAACTTCAAAAATTTTAAAATAAAGGTGCAATAAATAAGTCCTTGATCAAGTAAATGCAGAAATATGCTGGCAAAAAAGTATCTGGCAGTTTTCTTTTGCGATCAGTATTGTATCAAAGTCCGGATTGAAAACCCGCCAAAAACTGCACTTTTGGTTTGAGGTTTTAGTCTTTTCAGGTGCTTATCTCAGCCATGTTTTTTGCACATTTTACAGCCAGGTATTAAATTAATGAAGAGCAAGAAGTAGGCCCAAAATGTTTTGAAAACGTAAAAAATTATCTGGACTTTGGCCACATTACTGATGGAAAAACATGCCAAGAACTTTTGTGCAAACTGTACATCTATATCCAGTTTTTTGAAGTAACTCTTATTTTTGTTAAGGTGATCGGAAATTGGTCGGATGACAGCACTACTTATTTACTTACCAATGACTCAAGTGTCTCCTCCACCTACCACAGTCGGCCTGAACCAACGTCCAGTGAGATAGACTGTTTAGATCTTCTCGTTGTCATCGGAATTCAAGAACCTTGTGGTTAGAGAGGGAAGTACACAAGACTCCAGGTCTACTTACAACAGACTGTAAAACCACGCTCAGTGAGAGAGACTTGTTTCGAAGTTTCTCGTTGTCATCAGAATTAGGGTTAGGGTTATATTAGGGTATATTAGGCTAGTTTGGCAATCACCCACATGATAACAAATGCTAAAGCGATATATTAGCAAGCCTATTTTTATTTGTTACTCAGAGGTCGTATCATGCAATGAGCTAATAGATAGAAATCTAGAGGATGGGTGTTAAGAGATATCCAACATTTACAAAACTTTGGGAAATTCAGTGACATTTTTTTGGAAATTGAGGTTTTAATTATTGGAAATAATACGAATCAATCTTTAACTCTCTAATAAAACTGTCGTGGTGACTTGATCTAACAAATTTGCGAAAATTTTTAGGTAAAAGGTGGAATCTTATTCCAATCTTGTGAGAGTGAGAGAGAGGAGAGTGTTAAAAGGAAAGTGCTATTGCTGCTTTAGCACTTTGTTCATTATTTGTCGTTTCGAGGAAGAGAAATGGAGTGTTAAACAAGTTGTTAGAGAGGGTGCCCATCCCTATAAAGGAGCATGGAGGAGCCCGTGCTAAGGTGAGAGCTTGATAATTAAAGAACAACTCAACGATGGGGGTGACACAAAATGCCATGAAATCCGATGAAAACAACAATGTTGTTGAAGTAATCATACAGAAACTCATAAATCTGGCAAAGCATCATTGGCAGACTTCATTAAAAATTTGTATAAAGGATAAACTACATTTTTATGATAGGATTAAAGTTTGTCAATTTTAACATTCTCAAAACGTTTAATTTAGAAAAAAAATCCCCTTTTTTGTGTCGTCTGCTTCTCTTTATATGTGATCACTGATTAAATTCATACTTAGTGAGAAGAACAATTGGCCAAGACTATATGGAGTGTACACAGATTGACTGCTATAGTCAAGGACAGAATAGGCAACCAATTGCACGTATATCAATGGTTGTCAATAAGCTTTTAATGTTACAAATTATTCACAACGACATTTGTTCTGCACCGTCAAATTACGGCCAGATGCCGCAATTGGTGCCTTATTCTGTCCCTGATTTAGGACCCCAGGTGATATTTAACCCCATTTGCAGTACTGCAATGGCAGAAGATGACACATATAATGGGGGACGCTGCAATTTTAAAAATTGGGGTTTCATAAAAAGTCAAAACCAAGCAAGATTAGGGACCTGTGCGAAGTTGTGCCATCATGTCTGAATGTTGTTGAGGTCATCATGATGAAATCGGAAAAGGACCTTATTGCAGCATGATTGCATGTGTTGTATGTAAAACCTTTGTATACCCCTTGGTTAAAATGTTTTCTAGCTTTTGAGGCGCCAGTGATGGATCAAGTTCATCTTGGTATGCGTATATATTGAGACAAGGGGGTCTTAAGTGGGGTCACAGATGAGGTGGTCAAAGGTAGTTCAGGGGTCCTAGCTCATCTGACCAATTATGGATGACCTATTTGTGATTGCTGTCCCTCTTTTCTTTGGTCAGCTACTTTAGTTGATTGAAAATCCAACAAGCAAAGATGCTAATGAAACTAGCCAGTGCAAATCATTAGCCCTTCCCCCCCCATGGACCCGTGCTAGGCAAAGTACTTGGGCCTCCCCACACCAGGGATTTAGGGATAAAGATTGGCCAATTACTGAGTGTGTGCCGACGAGCTGATGTAGGGTTGTAGTTTCATTGAAAAAAATGGCCTCGAGGAGAGACACTCTAGGGTTATGAAACTAGGCAGGCAGCAGTCAGAATGCGATGTCTCGCTGAGCTTTGAGTAATGGTTCAACTCACTGCCCGCTTAACTATAACAATGGAACTGCTGAAATGATCTGGCTAGAGTAGCCAACTATGGGGAACATGTTAAAAAGAAAAAATTATATAATGATGAGATGAATGTAACACGGTCCATGTGATTTATTTGCAGGCCAATGTGCTCCTACAAGCTTTCATCTCGCAGTTGAAAAGGGAAGGCTTTGCTCTGTCATCCGATATGGGTTAATCACACAGGTAAGAAAGAGCGCCTGAATAGGGAACAAAAGTAAAAATTCAATATTCAATCAATTTGCGGAAAACAAGCTGAGTCGATTTTGAGCTATCGATTTAAGGATGGCAGGGAGACTCCAGTTGTTAAAAAAATGCTTGTAATGAATAGAGAAGGCTTATGGTATCAAATTGGTGCAAAGATCTTGTTTCGATATCAAATTAAAATCTAAATGGCCATTTAGTTTAAAATGCTATAATTGTGTAAAATTCTGTTTGTAAAATTTAAGTAATCAAGTTATATCAATTATTGTAAAAGTTATTTTAGTTTTACTAACAATCAAGTGAAAATTGTGGGAAATTTATATCACAGTAGATAACTCTCTGAATGTTAGAAATTACAATGCTGAAGTTCAGCATTGAGCCCTTCTATACGCAGTAGCGCAAGGTCGCTGCACGGGAACGCAGGGAGGTAATCAAATCAGGAAACAAGTAGTTTTCTTTGAAAGGTGCAGAAGCTGTAGTTTATTTCACTGGTTTCTTCAATTCGCAAAATCGCCAAAGGTCAATACTTCTAAGTTCAGGCTTAATGCGTGGCTTTAAATTGATGAAGTCCAGTTCAGTAAGCGCAATCCTACAAACTCTGTAAAAACACTTAGGGTCTCTTAAATCGCTATATTCGCATGAAAACTCGAAGTTCCCGGTGGCAATTTCAATCACACTAATGGTCTGTAAGCTGACATCATATCGCAGTTGTGTTTAAGGTAATTTCTTATAAACAGAGAGCACCATTGCCACGTGGTACAACTCCCCCCCACTATTATTGTTCTCTAATTTAACCAATGCCTTACCACATTAGTGTCCATAGCAGTGGATTTTCAAAAAAGCAATACAAGGTCGTAACAAAAAAGTGTTTACCCTTCCGACCGACCCAAATATCGCGGTCGCTTTTTTAATTTTTAATTTAGGATTTAGAAGGAAAAAGAAAAAACAAATTAAACTACCCCAAAATGTATTTTAAACCAATATCCTGTAATACAAACCCCCCAAAGCTTGTGTCAAACCAATTCCAAGTGTTCTCCGGCAGATGATGCAAGGTTAAATGTGAACGGCAATGTAAACCACGACATTTTTTCCTTGTAGTATTTCATTATAAAAATTAATAATTGCTTTTGTCGACAATGAAAATGTATGTAATTACCATTTACATGTCCACCAGACTTTTTATTTGTTTGAAAGACATTATTAAACTTGTTTAGATAACATAAAATTGAATGACATCGCATTTCTCCTGCTCTTGTTAAAAAAAGAAATAAAAAAAATAAAAACAAACACCGCCCCTCCCGATTTTCAGGCCAAAAGGGTCACAACATTTTAGGCTAATTTGTGAATGGGCGGATGAGATAAGGTGACGAATGAGTCACGCTTTGCCTCTGCATGGTAATGTTGTCAGCTGGCTCACTTTGACCTTGCGACATGACCATCGCCATCACTGGGTATGTTTCCTCCACACGAGCCATTGGCCACTGGTTACGAGGCAGATCATCATCCTTCATATACATTCTCCTTCAGGCCCTTATACGCATGGGTGGTACGGTCGCACCCCCCCAAATTCCACAAAATGGGCAAGTCACTTTTGCTGAATATTTTGATAAAAAGCCAAAAATTTTAGAGAAATTTTTGTCACAAAATTCCATTTTTTGGTGATAAAATATTCACAAAAGGTCTCCAAAAAGGACCATTGGGGGTGGGGGGTTCGATCCACTTTTACCAAAAAGGTCCACTTTTTTCGAAAAGGTCCACTTTTTTTTTCGAGTCCCCGCACCGCCCACAATCATCCTGCGTACGGCCCTGGTCTCCTTTATGAATCTCTCTGAGGTACTCCAATTTCTGCCTGGTCTGCAGACTGGTCAGGTACTCAACCTTCCAACGCTTCCAGAACTCGTAGGCTAGGAGTTAAACTCTACGCCATCTCTTCTGCAGTACAGGTCTTTGTTGAAATTGCTCCACAGGAGCGCAGGACAAATCTAGATTTCATAGTCAGCCAAGGTAGTTTGGGTAAGTGGCTCTAGGTCATTGAGGTTCTCCACTTTTAAGGGGCAGCAGTTTCACAATGGCAGCTGCCTTGCTCATCAAGGTCCTCAACGACGACTCATCCAACCGTGTATCTGCTACGATTGTTGCAGATGTGTGGGGAGATGAAATTTTCTTTTGCATTCATCTACAGCCATTTCCAATTTGAAAATTGCAGACTTGTCTTAACTGTGAGGAACGCGATATGACTTGAACATCTGTTAGCTTGACTACCTACTCCTTGCAAGTCAAGTTTATAATGAATTATTCTGATTGGAAAAATTGGAGCCTTTAAAGTGTGTAGAGATTCCATTACTGGGTTCTTTGTATTGGTCCTCCCTGTTGGTATTGTGTTTTATTTAAGGTAATCAATACAATCAATCATCAAATCGGTTAACATTTCTTCAATAGGTTAGTACCAGAATCATCATGCTGCTTACACGCATGCTAGATGTGCAATCAGGACCACCCAATGATCGATTGGGAATTGGATCGTTCCTTTATAATGAATGGTTGAATTCTTGAACCATTAGTTTCGAAGCCAGTTGAGTTGTACTTATATTTTGCACAAGTGTATGTCTGTTTTTCTGGATAGTATCCTTCCATTCCTCTATGATGTTAGGCTGTGTCTCTTTAATACATATGACTCCCCTCTACCAAACAGCCACACCATTCTGGCAAATCCAAACAGTGCTTGCCGCATCCCATTCCACGGTCTCCTTCCATGATTCACATGCAAGCCATACTGCGATAGGTCTTCCCAAGGGTTAGAGTATTCATGACAAGTCAAATTCTGTAGCGAAATGGATTACCATTTTGAGTCATGGTGCACATCGGTGAAGTGATGACACTTTTCCAAAGCGATTGGATATTTTCAGTACATCTGTATTGGTAACAGGGTGCTTAAACTTTCTAGCGATGCAGATTTGAATTTACAATGGTTCACCGACTGCGATGGAAACACACAAGGTAGTGGCTCCTGCACACCACTTTTGTTAGGTGGAGCATGGTGGCATGTCAGTGCAATCATTTTGATGCTTCTGAAAAGCTCTGTAGTGTACCTCCTAAGCACAAACTGAGACATAACAGGTGATTTTCCTTCTAGTTCCATCCTACATCATCTACTTTCAGTGGTATCCACAGACACTACACGGGTTTGATATAGATCAGGGGTGTCCAAACCTTTTGACGCAGGGGCCGCATGGTTGAATCCACAATGTTGCCGGCCGCAAACAAGTAATCAGGGTTTTCAAGTTTACCCAATAAATCCAATAGTTGCAAAAAAGGGGCCATAAGAAATATCAGAGATGCAGATTTGGGATAACATTTTGAACACAATTTTCACTTTGTTGACCTTTTTAGCAAAATTTGAAAAAAATTTTGCCTAATTTGAGGAATTGAATTAATTTCCACAATTGTAGAAACGTTTGGGTTTTAAGATTGAGGAATTGAAACTAGTTAACTGACATTTAAAAAAAATCTATTTATTTAAGATATTTATTTTTTGAATTTTTCTGGGAAGTACCTCGCGGGCTGCATGAGAGCTCTTAGCGGGATGTAAAGGCCAGCGGGCCGCAGGTTGGACACCCCTGCTGATATAGATGGTTGAAGAGCCCAACTTGTTACTCACGTGTGGTACGGTATATCCAAACTTCCAGGAGGATAAAATCTAAAGGTCTCCATCCCGATCCCCTCATCCTTGATCTGTACCAAAAACAAATCCATGGCCTGCTTTGAGCCTGGGTAATGCTGCCTATTGTGTTCTTTCAAATTCATCATGACTTCCCTTCTTATTTCGGAATACTACTTTCTTCTTCCCGAGACCGGCAGATTGAGTTATGCATATCATTTTCTTGTAGGTGTTACATCATCTAATGAGCCTCTGTATATGCATGTCATTTTGTGTAGGTTTTACATTATCCACATCTGATGAGCTCAGGCATATCATGCATATGCATATCATTTTTGTAGGTGTTCATCATCCGCATGTGATGAGCTAATTGCAGATGATCTCATTTATGTAGGTGTTACATCATCCCATTGATGAGCTCATGCCTAGGCATAAATTCTTGTAGGTTTTCAATCATCGCATCTGACATACCATTTTAGGGTTGACCCCGGTATGCGTTGATGGCCTTTTGGTCAATTCCTCCATAAAATTTGCTATGTAATTTGCTGTTGTATATCATGATTTTTATGGAAATAAAGTTGAAGTTGAAGGTGATGAGCTCCTGATATGCATGTAGTGGTAAAAGAATCCTTAACAAATGGTAGATGATTTTTTTTTTGGTTTTCCAAAAATGTCTTGGAAGTTTATGCTCATATAGGAATTCATTCTGCCTGCACATTTCAAAAAGCTTGTCTGCCCATTCTGCCTTTGATTTTTCTGATTTCTTTTACAATTCTTTTTGATTTCCTCAATATTTTTTTTCATTTGGGCAACTAACCTTACATTATTCTTGCATTTCAATGCTAGCAAAAAAATCAACACATGAACAAGTGAGCGTGTTTTCACTATTACGGCAGTAGCCACAAGGTTCGCATGCATGTGAACGCAGGTAATCAAATTTCAGGAAACAAGTATAGTTTTCTTTGAAAGTTCAGAAGCGTAGTGTATTCACTGGTTTTCTTAATTCGCAAATCGCAAAGGTCACCACTATCTAAGTTCAGGCTTAGTGTGGCTTTAAATTGATGAAGTCCATGTTCAGTAAAGCGCAATCCTACAAACTCCGTGACAAAACTTAGGGTCTCTTAATACGCTATTATCGCATGAAAACTCGGGAAGTTCCCATGTGCATTTTCAATCGCACAATTGTCTGTAAGCTGACATCATATCGCAGGGGGGTTTCAGGGAGTTCCTTCTACAACAGGAGCACCGCTGCCCAGATGGTTACACCTTCAAATGACAAGACTACCGTACAAAGCTTGGACTCTCCCTAAAGTGCCTCAGACAAGTCATGTATGCATGTTATATTAACAAACCCCTTAAAGGGATTGATTTAGGGAATGAAACATTAAATTTGTTAACTGGAGAGAACTGATTTAAGGGACATGGCTGCCCTTTACTCCATTTATCTCCTGGAGTCAGTGAGGTCAAATGCGTTACAGAGCTGTTTTGTGTGCATATTTGCCACCGTCTTTATATGTGCGCTGCGTACGCCACCCACGTTCGTGATTTATGCTTTGTTTATTGTATTACACACTGACTTCACTGACTTGGGGAGGTAAAAGTACTATAAAAACCATCATAATAACAGTTTTCAAGGATACAATTATATTTCTGTTTTCTGTGTTTTTTTGTGTGTTTTTTTTCCAGTCTGCTGGCAGTTTAGTACGTGCCATATGTGAGATAGGTTGTATCGAGGCTGGGGCCACAGTTGACCGACCAAGACACTGGATTGGCCTATAAGTGATTGACAAGAGAATGTAAAGTAGACATCAAAGAACTGTAAAGTTGACATAATAGTGTTGTCTAGAGGTTGGGCACAGTTGACAGATAAGACACTGGCATTGGCTAAGATGATTGACAAGAGAATGTAAGTAGACATCAAAGAAACTGTAAATGGTTGACTAATCGTGTGTCTAGAGGTTGGTCACAGTTGACAGATAAGACACTGGCATTGGCTAAGATGATTGAAATGGATGTAAGTAGACAATCAAAGAACTGTAAATGTTTTGTTTTTTGTTGTCTTACATAATGTGTTGTCTAGAGGTTGGGCACAGTTAACAGATAAGACACTGGCATTGGCTAAGATGATTGAAGAGAATGTAAGAGCATCAAAGAACTGTAATGTTTAAATAATAGTGTTGTCTAGCGGTTAGGCACAGTGACGATTAAGACACTGGCATTGGACTAAGATGATTGACAAGAGGATGTAAGTAGGCATCAAAGAACTGTAAATGTTACAATAATCGTGTTGTCTAGCGGTTAGGCACCCCCCAAGTTTGACAGATAGACACTGGCATTGGACGAAGATGATGACAAGAGGATGTAATGGCATCAAGAACTGAAATGTTTACATAATTCGTGTGTCTAGAGGTTGGAACAGTTGACAGATAAGGACACTGGCATGGCTAGATGATTGACAATAGGGATGTAGTAGCATCAAAGAACTGTAAAGGTTACATAATAGTGTTGTCTAGAGGTTGGGCACAGTTAACAGATAAGACACTGGCATTGGCTAAGATGATTGGACAAAGAGGATGAAGTAGACATCAAAGAACTGTAAATGTTACATAATAGGGTTGCTAGAGGTTGGTACAGTTGAAGATAAGACACTGGCATTGGCTAAGATGATTGACAATAGGATGTAAGTAGACATCAAAGAAGTAAATGGTTACTAATAGTGTTGTCTCGAGGCTGGGCACAGTGACCGACAAGACACTGGCATGGCTAAGATGATGACAAGAGGATGTAGTAGACATCAAAGAACTGTAAATGTTTACATTAATGGTTGTCTAGGGTTGGGTACAGTTGAAAGATAAGACACTGGCATGGCTAGAGGATTGACAGAGGATGTAAGTACATCAAAGAACTGTAAATGTTACATTAATAGTGTTGTCTAGGGTTAGGGTTACAGTTGACAGATTAAGGACACTGCATGGCTAAGGATTGACAATAGGATGTAAGTAGACCATCAAGAACTGTAACAGGTTTACATAAGGCCCTAAGTAAAATAAATTATTATTTTCTCATCCTAACTTTTTAAAAAAAGGAGGATGCGGGCACTTTTTTTGCCTTTTCCCAAACAACACTTTTTCCCAAAGACGATAGATCTAGTGTCTTTCCGGCACGATTTCCATATGTGACCCACCAACTCGCACAAATATATAGGTAGTGAACAAACTAGCTGCAAAGGAGATTAGAAAAGGTACTGACAGCGAAAATCAATCAAAATTTCATCTGTTTTTTTGTAAAAAAAACCAACTTTTTTGATGCGGCAGTGGGCGATGAGGTACATGCTTGTATTGTAGCTCTTTGTTCACCTTAAAGGCATATAGAGGCAGCTGCAATCTTGGAAAAAAATTGACCGGATACCCTTCCTGACGTCAATCCATAGTTTTCGGCAGTGGGCCTAGCCTTTGGGCAACCACACCCACTATGCAAGGCAGCATGTGCTAGATGGCCGCCATTAGCTCTCCAGAGCTGGCGCCCTTGTAGGTAGATCTTCTTTTTCATTCTACCAGGGTAACCAGATACCATCCTCATCAGATTTCCTCAGAAACCCAACGGGGGTGACAGTTTAGCTGCCGACAACTCGGCCCTGGGACAGGTAGTACTGGTTACCAGGATACCAGTAGCAGGCCCTCAAAGGCCCTCTGGAAGATTTAGGTAGTCTTGCATGGGGTTGGTATTGATTTTAAGTGGAGTTAGTTAGTTAAACCAAAGTTTTAAATCCGGTTTTGTTCCCGCTAAATGGGTGGCCGGATACACCTCACTCGGCAAAACTGCTGTGTGTGAATTTATTGGAGCAAAAGATAATTGACCGGATGCCCTTCCTGACGTCAATCCACAGTTTTCGGCGGTGGGCCTAGCCTTTGGGCAACCACGCCCACCATGCAAGGCAGCATGTGCTAGATGGCCGCCATTAGCTCTCCAGAGCTGGCGCCCTTGTAGGTAGATCTTCTTTTAAATTCTACTAGGGTAACCAGCAACCATCCTCTTCAGATTTCCTCAGAAACCCAATGGGGGTGACGGTTTAGCCGCCGACAACTCGGCCATGGGACAGGTAGTACTGGTTACCAGGATACCAGTAGCAGGCCCTCAAAGGAAACCTGACCTGCGTACCCATTGAAATCCATGTCCCACTAACAGGCAGACAGGTGGATAACTTTTTCTTGTATCTCAACAGGTGGCAGTCAATGAGTCCTCTCAGACAATTCAAAAAGATCCCAGACGAAGTTGTCAGAAAGATCGAGAAGAAAAACTTCCCTTGGGAACGCTTCTACGACCTGGGCCCCAACGAGATTGGCGAGCTGATACGAATGCCCAAGATGGGAAAGACCATTCACAAGTACGTTCACCAGTTTCCTAAGCTGGAGTTGGCCACACATATTCAGCCAATCACGAGAAGCACGCTGCGAGTCGAGTTGACCATCACGCCGGACTTCCAGTGGGATGAGAAGGTCCATGGGAATTCCGAGGTAGGAATCGCAAAATGCCAAATAAACTAAGCAGATATTTAATTCATATGGATAATAAATAGAGTTAGGCTGGTAGAGGAATATTACGTCCCCTTAGAGCCAGAACTGGCTATGTTCATTTTGGCAGTTTTAGACCATCCATGGGATCAAGGAGTGTGAGGCCTATATATCAACTTTGAAAAGGTATAAGTAACTTGAACCTGGAAGACCACTACTTATTTTAGATTCTCAAATACTGATTATCCTTGATTTTCTTATTTTGTTAACTATAATCAAACTTTAAACTCATCTTTCTCAAAATCCCATTTTTGGACATAACAAGTTCTGGCTCTAAGGGGATGGATTTAGATCTGTTAAACCTAATCTGAGATATATTTTAAATGGATTCATATGGATTCAAAAACTTTGTTAGAACTACTTTAGCCACTTTACCAAGAATTTTGAACATCTCTTTGCACTAGTCAAACCCAGTTGAATCCAGTTCTAATTGGTTCAACCCAATTGTTCAAATATGAAAATTATTTTCTAGAGTGGGTTCCAATATTATTGGAATTGACATTATTAGATCTTGGCATTTATTTGTACACAAGTTTGTTTCCAGTAGGCCGTGTGCATTTTGAGTTTGGAGCCATTTTAACTGCATTTTGTTATTTTTTGATGAACTGAGAAAATTTGATTTTTTTTAGGAAAAAATGCTTCAGAGATAGAAAATTTCATTTAAAAAAAAATATAAGTGATCCCAAATCAATATTTTTTATTTTATAAACTAATAATTTGACAGTAAAATGTGGTTTGCAATTGTGTGAAATTACCATTTGGCCCAATTTGGAGTCACTTCTGGGGAAAATCCTTTTCAAACAAAATTCAAAAATAAAAAAATGCATTTTTCATTTTTAGGTCGTTAGGTGACCTACTGGAAACAAGCTTGTTTTTTGTTGGCCTTAGGAGTAATTGATGTTGGAATGCATTTTGATATTGGTGTTACTTTTTTTTAAAAGTTTTCTTAATATTAGCAATAAAATATTAACTCAAACCACCCTTTAATAACTCATTCTTATTCAGTGGGCATGGTTTATCTTGTTAGCATTACTGGGTAATAGATGGATAGTGCGTGCAGCAATTACGCGGTGTAGTCGAATATATGATACGTTTATATTGCGTCTTGCATTTTGCGTTGGTACGCAAATACTACGCCGGCATCCACCACTCAAAATATTGGATGCCCATCCATTATGACACCATCTAAGATGACCAAAACAAAAAAATATCATCTTTTATTCTCTAATTAAGTTTACACCTTTCATGATATATTTTCTTGTCAGGCCTTCTGGATTCTTGTTGAAGATGTAGACAGTGAAATTATCCTGCATCATGAATACTTCTTACTAAAGAGGTAAGTATAGGGTGTCCCAAAAATAACTTACCATTCCACTGTAGAAAATCCATTTGTTAAAATTTATTGCAGATTAGGACACCACCTTGACTTTTCTTGATCTCTTGTGTATTATTGAGCCTGCTAAAGGTATTTTAAAAGGGAACATGAAATGAGCAACATATATATGTGTGAATGTCTGTCCAGATTTGTATGCAAAAATATTAACTCTTGTTTTCAGTTTAGTTCTAAATTAATTGATGATTTTTAAGGAGGCAGTGGAGCTTAAGAACTACCTCAACATGTGGGGTCAAAGGTCATCTAGGGGTGATGGGGTTGATGTGGATACAATTACGAGTTCCTGTTTTGCACATTCCAACATTTCACCTGTGGCTGTAGCCAGGAACCATCCAACTTGAATTCACCAAAATGTACAGATTTAGCACAAGTGTTAAATTGAACCTACTCAAGTGTGGTATAAAAAAAAGGTAAAGGGGACGGACCTGTGTACACAGGAACGGAGTGCCCATCTCTCTTTCGAAGCGATTGGGCCAGACTCCACCATATAATGTTGCTGTAGTGGGATCGCCACACCTCATCTACAGCGAGTCTGTTACCTTCCCAACATTGAATAATGCCGGTACCCATTTATACACCTGGGTAGAGAGGAGTAATTGAGGTAAAGTGCCTTACTCAAGGACACAACACGTTGGCCGCAGTGGGACTCGAACCCACGACCTTTGGATTGGGGGACGAATGCTCAATCCACTGTGTGGTATAGACAGAGAAAATAATTGGAAATATGTGATGTGATCTGGAAAACCTGCCACATGTCGCACAAAGTACTGTTTTGAAAAAATAAAGAAAATAGCTTAAAATCTGTTATATTGTACTTTATTTTTATCAGATTTTATGAGGTGTAACTTTTGATGTGTGTATCAAAGAAGAAAGAAGTAGTAAACAGTTATGGAAACTTAATATTTCAAACTCCGCAGTGATAGTAAAAACTCAAAATATAAATTTCCCACCATGTGGCAGGTTTTCCCAGATCGCATCACATATTTTGAAAACATGTTACTTAGAAAAATGTGGTTTAAATTCTTTATACTGAATGTATTTATTAGATTTTGGTTTCATATTTTAACCAGAGCTTTATAGAATGATATAAAAATAATTTTTTTAACAAAATGATATTGCACACAGCACTAGAATGTTAGTACTTTAAAGCATTTTCGTGATATTTTCCAGAAACTCCAAATTACTAAACTCTAAAAATTTAAAAAAGTAGCTCTTTTTTTCAGGAACTTCACAGTATTTGATATATCTTTTTGGTACAATCAGTTTCATGGTAACCCTATTTTTTTGGTAGCAAATTCTCCCAAGATGAGCACATTGTCAAGTTCTTGGTTCCTGTATGGTAACCATTTGTTATTTCTTTTGGCAGCAAATTCTCCCAAGATGAGAACATTGTCAAGTTCTTTGTTCCCGTATGGTAACCATTTGTTATTTCTGTTGCCAGTAAATTCTCCCAAGATGAGCACATTATCAAGTTCTGTGTTCCCATATAGTAACATTTGTTATTTCTTTTGGCAGCAAATTCTCTCAAGATGAGCACATCGTCAAGTTCTTTGTTCCCGTCTTTGAGCCTCTTCCTCCTCAGTATTTCATCAGAGTCGTGTCTGACAGGTGGATAGGTAAGTTTAAGAGGAGGTGTTATGTTCTTCCCACAATGCAATTCTTCCAATACAATTTTTGCACTGGTTGTCACATGAATTCATAGTGATAAAAAGTACCTAAATGAACAGAACTCATCCCAATCTTTCAATTTAAGTACTATTTGTCACTATAAAATCATGTGACAAACCCGTGCAAAAATTGTATTGGAAGAAATGCATTGTAGGAAAAAACACTAACTCCTCTTGGTAAGTCTTATTTATTCTTTATTCAATGAAAATTGATCAAATGATACAAAAATAGCAAACACAAATGAGATACACTATCACACAAAAAAAAACAGCAAAGTCAATAAGCCAGGGTGGCTCATAAATTTGGCTAATTAAGGCAACTGAAGCTGGAAATAAGCAGTTAATTGGTGTATTGCCAGAAAAATAGTATGTTGTAATTGGATGATGTACCTTAAAGGGGGATGGTCCAATTTTAGTCTATAAAGTTTTCATCTTGATAGAATGGCCTTCACTCCAAACCCCCACCTGTAAAGTTTTGCCCCGTTATTTCAACCCGTTTTTTAGAGAGAGCTAGAAACGTGATTTTGTACTCCCCATAGAGTAATGTGTAAAATTAATATTGGTCGACCAAAATGGGGCATATTTTCGCTAATAACGTACAAACCAAACATGCTTTAGCCCCCAAGATTTCACAGGGTAAATGGGAAATATAGTAGCTAGCTTCTGCTACCAAATTTTTTACCAATCTGGTAAAATCTGGGGTCCCTGGGGATGAGGCTATTAATGATTGGACCATGGACCTTTAAACATTTTTAAAATCTCATACGCCCAAATAAAATGCAAGATTGTCTCAGAAGAAATTTTGAAACCTTATGTTAAATGCACTTTTATCATCCTGGCTTAAAAAGCCATGGTGGATTTTGGGACAGCAGATTCCTTCTGTATATCAGTGTATGTTTTCCATTTTGGTTTGGGTAACTTGGTTCTAAGGTTCACGGTTAGGTTGACTAAATAGGTGAACTTCTACCCGATCCCAGTGTCAAATTTGATGCAACTGGGGTGGGTAGTGATGCATGCAAGTAATCCTATGCATTGTGTTATCACTCTTTGCCAAGATTATTGATAAAGCTCCATTTGTAGCATTTGCCTCCACCGGTTACCCACCACCGGGGGGAGGGGACGGGGATCTGCAAGTTTAAACTTGCAGTATTTTTGGGTAAAAGCAGGGCAAAAAAATTGGTAAACCCTGTCAATATTTTTTCTGTGACTAAAAGCTATGTGCATGAGTTCTCTTTTTTGTTTCTAATATCATTCTGTTAAAGTGGAGTAGTAAACATTAATTTTGGCTAGGTTAGATTAAAATAGGTCCACAAAGTGTAGCTTGTATAATATTTCTTAATCAGGGGCAGCACCAGGGTTAAATAGAGGGGGCGAAAATATAGGGTAGGAGGGGGCAAAACATTACACGGATTACTTATAATAGGTTAAAAACAATATTTTTACACAATTTATTGCGTAAAACTCCCTGTTTTCCGATTTTGGATGAAAATCTTAGGGGGCGGCCGCTGCCACCCCTTGGCCACCCCCTGGCGCTGCCCCTGTTCCAAATTTGATAGTGCTTTTTAAACTTTGTCTCCACTCCACAGCTTCAGAAACGCAGTTACCGGTATCATTCCGTCACCTGATATTGCCCGAGAAGAAATACTCCTCAGACAGAGCTGTTGGATCTGCAGGCTTCTACCTGTGTCTGCTCTTAGGAACCCTGCTTTTGAAGCCGTTTGTACAGCAGCAATTCTCTGTAATTCCACCGATCAGACACAAGGTAAGAATGGCATGGGTTACCCTCCTGGCAATGTGAGCTGCTGATTTGATTGGCTAATTATATAACCTTAACTCTAAAGGATTAACCAATTCAGACGGGAATGGAAATGTCATTAAGTGGGCTGTTGTAGTTGAAGTTGGAATAAAACCTTATGCACACATCAAAGATGGCTACTAGCCTCAAGCTAAGTCATGTTCAAGAAGTAGTGGTGATGTTTAAGAGCTGCTAGAGGAAATTGATTTGTGTACAGATTGGGTACTTATCAAATGTTGTGATGTTCAGTACACCCATTTATTTTGTAAAATACATATAAAAATTTCAATCTAACATTACACACATTAGTATTAGTGAGAGGAAGACCATGGTTGCATAAAATAAAGAACACACAAGACTTGACTAGTCGCTTTGTGTGGGCTCCCATCTGATAATGTGATATCAGATTGAGTATTAGTGAGTGGAGACCAATAGGTTGCATAAAGAACACAAAAGACTTGGGATAGTAGCTTGTGTGGACTCCCATTGATATGTGAATCAGATTCAGATTAGTTGAAGTGGAAGGACCAATAGTTGGGCAATAAAGGAACACACAGATGACTAGTAGCTTGTGTGGCTCCCATCTGATAATGTGATATCAGATTGAGTAAGAGTGAGAGGAAAGGACCAATAGGTTGCATAAAGAAACCACAGACTTAACTGTGTGTGTGGATTCGGCTTCCTTACAAGTGTAACTCACAACTTAGTCACTACGTCCTATACCATTGTAATGTCATATAGGATGAGTTTTAGTGAGAGGGAAGAACACAAAGGGTTGCATAAAGAACACACAAGGACTTGACTAGTGCTTGTGGTGGACTCACATCTGATAATGGATCTCAGATGAGTAAGAGTGAGAGGAAGGCCAATAGGTTGATAAAGAACACACAAGACTTGACTTAGTAGCTGTGGGACTCCCATCTGATAATTTTTGAAGTTGATATTCAGATTGAGTATTAGTTATTAGTGAGTGGAAGACCAATACGCGCATTGCATAAAGAACACACAGAATTGACTAGTAGCTTGGTGGACTCCCATCTGATAGATAATGTGATATCAGATTGAGTATTAGTGAGTGGAGACGCATTAGGTGCAATTAAAGAAACACGCAACACTTGACTAGTAGCTTGTGTGGACTCCGCTTCCTTACAAGTAATTCTCATAGCTTGATTCATTCAATGAAGCCTTGGATGGTCAGGCGACCCATTTTCCCGCAAGCTTATATGTGTTAATTTAAATAATTTCTTATAAGTATAATTAAATTTAAGTTACATAGAAGTACAAAATTAATGCAAATTTAACATTTATGTTGCCTTATGCAGGTACCAATGCAGATTCCTTCTTATAATATTTGGCCAAAATAAACAGAAAACTACTTGTGTGCTCACTCACCTGATTTGTTT